>OMKP01022959.1:0-15792 GCA_900302375.1 Bathygadus melanobranchus
GTCCAGGAGGCATCCTAACCAGATGCCCGAGCCACCTCATCTGGCTCCTCTCGACGCGGAGGAGCAGCGGCTCTACTCTGAGCCCCTCCCGGATGACCGAGCTCCTCACCCTATCTCTAAGGCTGAGCCCGGACACCCTGCGGAGGAAACTCATTTCGGCCGCTTGTATCCGCGATCTAGTTCTTTCGGTCACTACCCAAAGCTCGTGACCATAGGTGAGGGTAGGAACGTAGATCGACCGGTAAATCGAGAGCTTTGCCTTTTGGCTCAGCTCCTTCTTCACCACGACGGACCGGTGCAGAGTCCGCATCACTGGTGGTGGAGGAGTTTAAGTTTACATGTTTACTCAAGAAATATCTGCTGTGTGAGTGCACAGAGAAGCCTTTAGTGCAAACTATTGAAATGTTAGTTGTACAATAAATTCATTCACAGAATTAGCTTGTTCTGTCCTGTATCATTTTATTACCTCACATTCGTTAATAAATTGATTCTACAGTGAATTGAAAATCAAAATTGATTTTGACAATGAAGCAAGTGGAGACATCTCAAAACTCCAAACAATGAACAGCTAAAACAACAACATGACAACGTTTCATCCTACAGCCGAGTGCTGAGTCAATGCTGTGTCACATCTGTGGACAAACTCAACCGAGTGACGTGGAACGGTGTGTTTTCTGCATTGATCCGCTTCAGGTAGTGGTTAGACAACATATTACACCCTTTTCACAGGAAAGTATTCAATACGGTGCCCCAATGCAGACATTGAATTCAACACAATGCAGGGTATGGTTTTTCTCCTTCCAGAGAAGCTAGTTTTAGCCGTCTGTCCAACACAAGGCCAAGTATTTGGGAAGCGGTCCATTAGGCGATGAGCAGCCAAAACATTATGACCAGCGCCACAAAGAGGAAGAGTCTCGACAGAAACTGCTCGTCTGTGTGTTGTGGCGTCCCCGGGGCCGCTGTCAGGTAGAACGACATCATTAGTCATCTGGTAACCACTCTTTGAGGTTACATACAACATACTATTGTGCGAAAACAATCTGGGATCTAAAACACACTTTCAATACGTATACAACATACTCCTACAGTATTTTTATGATGAAATCACTGTCAGAGACCCATCCCCTATCAACCTATCACTGTAGACATAGGAAGTAAGCTTGTCATGAGACCATGCTATGGTTTCATGACAAGCTTACTTCCTATGATGTCAACCCCGCCCTCTCTTTTAGCTTAAAAGTTCTCCCTGTTCCTTAGTAACAGTGGGTCTCAGTAGCTGTGAAGAGGTTTTAAAAGGAAAATTCACGTGCTCTTTGGGAGAACTCTTAGTGCCCAGATTAAATATTTTGTGAATACGGTATCTAAAATAGACTTTCCAAATGTACATATCTAACACACTTTAGATGAAACACACTGAGTACCTGGTGGTGGTCTGCCGTCATTAATGTTAAAAGCTGTGGCGAAAATACCAAAGGGAAAGGCACCGATTCCAAAGGACATCTGAAATCCTCCATCTCCAAATCCAAACCCTTGAAAGCCCTACAAGACAATGATCCAACATCCACACCAACATTAAGTCATCACCTCACTTTTTCCACCAACATGTTCACAATTCTTATGGTTAACAAGGCGAGGTGTGATGCAATAGCAACGCCATTAGCGCTTACTCTGAGGGAAGACTTGAGCAACCCGGCAGAATCTAATAGGTCCCGGTGGGAACGACATACTAATGAATTAAATGTCACTCTACGCGCCACAAAGTGCATCATCCAACGCAGACAAACAGTTTCATCATAGAAAGTAAAAGAAACCTACAAACTGGGCAAGCAATTAAACAGACGTTGAAATACATCTGCTGTCAAATTTAGACGACGACAACTGAGTGTGTGACGCTGGGGTTTATACTTCAAGATTCAAAGATTCAAGATTCACTTACACCACGGTTTTCTGGCTCTGGCCTCTGTCCTTGTGGTCTGGGAGGTGTTCGTTCTCTACAACAGAAACAATATACTGGTGAGGGTAGGCCTACAGGAACGCCACATCAACACACATCATAACGTAGAATTGCAGTGATGCACCTTATTTCTTACTTTCTAATACAATACCCAAGAGAAACTGTGATTGGCTAAGACATGGAACACCTTTAACAAGGTCAAATGTACCCACCTGGGGTCCTGCTGAGCAGTGCTTCCTCGCCCATATAAGGGGATTACTTTGTCTCGGCTGATGCCGGCTTTGCACACTGGACACACTTGTCTGTTTGGCCTGGTCTCCAACCACTACACAAACAGAGAGAATATGATGAAGTGATATTGCTAGGACAGTTACTACTTGGCATGTACATAATAATAACAAAGACCATTCAACTGACCTGGTGCAGGCATGGCCAACTAATTGAAGAGATGACGAAGATTGGGAAAGAGAAAAACAAAACAGGAAATTAGCCACAAATCAGGTATCATCTATGTTTGGGTTAGGGCTAACCCTAACCCTAACTAAAGTACAGGGCTCCACATTAATGGTTGTCAGGGTGCCATTGGCAACCATTTTGAGAAATTGTCAACTAATTCTTGGCCTCACTTGGCCTTCAGTGGCCACCACTTTTTAACATAAAAAACAGGAACAGCAAATAGCAAAACGTGCCCCAAAATAAATACATTTATTATATTTGTGATATTTAAATATTGCTGTTACAGTTGGAACCAGAATGCTGCAAGACCATGGTGAAATAAAATATCCCAAGTTGTTGACTGTGGGGTGAAAAGTTAACTAACTAACTAAAGTTAACCGTCCACATCACAAACAATGGATTGCAAACAAATGTGCAAAATGACAAATAACCAGAGGAAACTGAAAAGCCAACAGGACATTTGGGAAGTCTATCTGAGAATCTGTGTGGTCTGTTGGTGTCAAATCAGGTCACAGTCAACATATAACTGCAATCCATTTACCATTTACAGTCAACATGTGTCATGTATGAGCAACCTTCTGTCAATCAAATCCGTCAATCAGACGTCCAACGTCTGAACGCATCACAGACTTCACTGACACACGTTGACTTTAGTGAAACCGAAGTCATGCAGATACAGAGAATGAGCCAAGCTGAATGTGTGACTTTAACCCCATTAAATACACTTAAGACTTATATTGTACAGGACACTAGGGAGGGGATGACACTACTCACATTCTGCTTGACATAATGCATGTATACTTAGCATTAGGCCTATGACCTACACGTGTATATATAACGTGTATATAACGTGTGTATATAACGTGTGTATATAACGTGTTGTTCTGTATAAGACTATAGTAAAGGAGGCCTACCAGAACAGATGTCCACACAGGCTGATCACGGCGTCCTTGGACGTGTCCAGACAGATGTTACATTCGAACGTGCTGTCCTGACTCCCACTGTCGCTCGGGTTCGGGTTCGGGTTGGGGTTGGGGTTCGGGTTCTGGATCGGGGCTTCGGAGGACGCGGATCCGGACGGTGGAGGAGCAGTACTCGCCATTAGATCCACGGAACAACAACAGACACCCAGACCGTTAAAACACGTCCATACGAGAGGAGGGGAGTCAGAAGGTCCGGTGTTGGTCCACACGGGTCGGAGGAGCCCAACATAGACCCAGAAACCGAGCGAGCAGACGCTGGTTGTTGCTAACTAATGCTAACTCAAGCTAACTAACGCTACAGTTAGCAACCCGACGTGTTATTATTGTTAGGCTGACCAATATAAAAGGTATCTCGGTAAAACCCAGACCCGTAGAAAGCGAGGCGACACCTCAAACTTAAGCACTGACAAATGTTCCGGACATGAAGTTAATGTGTTGCGACGGGTTGCATCACGGCTCCGCTCGGTGGGACGGCGGTCAAGCTAGTCGTCACTCGCAACTCCCCCTGTATTTGGAGTGCACCCGTATTCTGACCTTTACGGTAAATGCATTGCACGGCCTAGTACTGAAGTCTGACCTGCAGGGCAGTGTTGCAGTACTGAAGTCTGACCTGCAGGGCAGTGTTGCAGTACTGAAGTCTGACCTGCAGGGCAGTGTTGCAGTACTAAGGTCTGACCTGCAGGGCGGTGCAGTGTTGCAGTACTGAAGTCTGACCTGCAGGGCGGTGCAGTGTTGCAGTTAGTTAATATGAATGGGCGTTATTACATTATTATAACGGCTGCTGACACATTGGGGGCGGCCGCATCTTCGGGGCCTACGTGTGGGTACAATTCACATGGATTAGAAATAAGAGATTTCCATTTAAGTGTGAATTTAATGATCTGGTCTGAGGATATAACTGACATTACAATTCACATGATATTGTTACATTTCCAATGTGACACTGGATGTCAATGGAGTCTTGGGTTAGGGTTAGGGTTAGGGCAGGACATGAACACAGATCTCTGCTGTGCCACCAGGACACCGGATAACATTTGGTCAGAGGTTATAGCCCTAACCCTAACCCCACATTTCCAAAATGACATAATTATATATATCATTAGATTTCCATGGAGATCATCCACGCCTATCAACTCCAGACACACACACACACACACACACACAAGCCTCTGTTTTCATAGCATCATCTATTCATATCAAAAGCTGGAGTACATTCAAATAGTTCATGTGTTTATCTGAGAAAAGTTGACACCTATACACACTTAACCTCCACCCTTAGTCTACACACTTAACCTCCACCCTTAGTCTACACACACCAGTTAGTCAGAGTTACATCACTTAACCTCCACCCTTAGTCTACACACACCAGTTAGTCGGAGTTACATCACTTAACCTCCACCCTTAGTCCACACACACCAGTTAGTCAGAGTTACATTTCCTTTAAACATATTTCCAAATTTCAAGCATTGACTCAAATCCTCCTGCCAGTGGAGCAACATCCTTAAATACCATATTTTGAGGTTTCTACTATCAACAAACAATAAACAACAGCTTAAAAATACCCGTATAATATCATGATGAAGACCATTAGACTATATTAAACAAACACATGCAATTATATGAATGTAATGCAATGCAATGCAACAACTGTGAATGCTAGGCGTCGATGCCCATTGACCTGGATCCTGCTGTACGACCATCCTCAGCCATCGCATACACCATCCTCTGCATCACAGACTTCCTCAGAGTTTGTTTAAAATCATTGCCAATAAACACGTACAAAAAGGGATTTATGAGGCTATTCGCCGCAGCTAAAGTACCTCCCACAACCAGCCCTGTTTTGACTGCATTCAGGTTGTGCTTATGGATGTCTAGCTCAAGAAAAACGAAGGTATGGTAGGGGATCCAACAGACGAAAAAGGACAAGATGAGTGCCACCATGACCTTGTAGGGTTTAGTGGATTTCATAGGTAATCTTCTCAGCTTCAGACAAAAGATAACAGTGCAGCTTACAATGACCACAAAAGGAATGAGGAACCCACTGAAGAATCTGGTGACCACCACCGCTTTGTGTACAGAGGTGTGCTGATATGCGGCATAGCACTGTGTGACAGTGTCGTGGACTCGGGTGTTTCTGTAGAGCAGTGAAGGCAATGTCAGTGTAGCGGACAGGAGCCAAGTGAGGATAAGCACCCCAGACGCCGTCTTGATTGTCCTGTGGTTCTGGGACCACACTGGAGACATTACCACCACACAGCGATCAATGCTGATTAGCACCAGCACAAAGACGCTGCTGAACATGTTGAAAAACAGGGCAGAGGAGGTGAGCTTGCACAGCGCCAGTCCAAAGGGCCAATTCGAGGTCAATACATAGACTATATCCATCGGCAGACACGCACAGAACAAGAAATCTGAGATGGCCAGGCTGAGGTAGAAGGTAGTGTTCACGGTTCTTTTCATTTTCCATCCAGAAATCCAAATGACCACAGCGTTTCCACCGAGGCCGACCAGGCAAATGACGATGTTGATTGTCATAACAGTGTACTCCAAAAAAGATTTGGTGCCATCAAAAGTTCCTGCGGTATCCAGAGACATTGTGTGACTAGTTCCATTGTCGGGAGTGTAATCATTATAATCTTCATAGTCCTCCAATCCTTCCATGGTGTCTCGATGTTCGCAATTACCCTCAAAATATGGTCTTTAAGGATATTGCACAAATGTTCTGGTATGATGTGTCAGTTTCCTAGGTTTAGTCTCGGTTCCTGTATGGCTTATAAAACAGCTGATGTCAATTTATTGTCACGTGAGTTTACACATACAAGGAATGTGTCTTGGTCTGATGGTGCATACAGCCTCACATTCACCCATTCATACACCGACGGTGGTGTCAACCACGCAAGGTAACAACCAGCTCGTCAGGAGCAGTTAGGGTTAGGTGTCTTGCTCAGGGACACCTCGACACTTAGCTAGGGGGAGCCGCGGATTGAACCAGCAACCTTCCGGTTGCCAGACAACTGCTCTACCCCCTGAGCTAGTGCCACCTGTAGGCCAAAAGACTTCATTACTACAAAGGTCAGGGCGAAGGGTCTGTAGTCATTAAGTCCTGTGGTCCTTGGGATGTGTGTGTGTGTGTGTGTGTGTGTAAAAGGTTGAAGAGTTTGATCAAATGTGGTTGTTGATAAGGTGAAAGAGTGTTGAAATGATTCCACACAGCTTCAAGGAGGCCTTTTATCAAGTGGACTAACCACTCTCAGGATTCAACTATATGAATGAAAACCGTTTTATCACTGTGACCACAGTTTGTATTGGAATGTTACATGGGATTTGAATACATTTGATACTACCAAACCATGGGGGCCACATTGGTTAGTTGGGTGGGTAAACCTTCTAGAATCTTCACAAAACATTTAGCATGAGTTCCCCAAAGATTCTAGATTCTAGAATGTGCATCCACCCAACTAACCAATAGCCAATATCCCTAACCCTAACCCTAACCCTAACCCTACAATTTAAATGGGCTCATTTCCTGTTTCTCAAGATGCATTGTAAATCATGTTTTGCTTTTAGATGCTTACATTAAGTACATTGTAATCAAGAGAACTTGACTTACATTGAGTTAGCTGTGTGTTTGCGTATTTGCGTTATGCGTACACATCATAGACTCACAAATAGAGATCAACATGTATGGACATAATATTATGGCAATACCAGTATTAGAACATAGGCTGTTGTTGACGTTTTAGATGTTGTTGCAAATAACTGCAATGTTGTGTCTAAATATGGGCATATTAGGTTAATGTGGGGACATTTTAGAATTGTTCGCATGAGTCTACATATTTATTCTTTTTTAAAAGAAGAAAAAAAGGATTATATAATTTATAAATGTAGTACCGTAAAGTACCCCTAGTAGGTACCAGTAACCTGACCAGGACCGTCAGTATAAGCTCCTCCCTTGTCTCCGTCCTATAAGCCGCTGACTGCAGAGCGCCTAGACCAGAAGACCCAGTACGCACAGCAGGACATTTGGAGTCGCCAACTGCGTCATTACTTCATCGAACATGGCAGCTCTACTCGCCAAGAAGTGCGTCACTCCTGTGGTTGCAGTCAACAGGAGGCTGTTATTCCCGGAGTTGAGAGCCAGCTATCACCCCAAGGTACCGTTCTACTTTTGCTTTTTTAAATGACTTATTTTGCCGTTGTAATGGTTGTTGTGTTTTTATTGTGGCACTCGGACTTTCTATCCTGCCAGATGTAGATGAGCAAAACAATGGGGAGTCCTACCATTGATAACAAGCATTGTACATGGTCGTCAATAATGAAACCCTAATCCTCTCTTCACTGGAGAAGTGTCAGCCTATAATATAGCTTGAAGCTGTTGATCTAGTTCAGATAAGATCCGTCTGCATATTAATAAATGTGCCATTTTCCCAAAAAATTTCAACTAATCCCTGGACTTGCTCACATATTCAAGCTTCGTTCACACATGTGTCAGTAAAAGGTTCTAATATCTCATGTATTCATACTCATGTATTTGCTTGACTAATGAAGTTGTCTTAGCTTGTGGGTTGTAAAAGGTAAAATGTATGTTTTTCATACAAATACAAAGTGAAACTATAATATTCTGCTGTAGTGTAGCGCTCATAACCCCCTACTGATCTCGGTAATTACAGTGGAAGTTAAGGTAACACAGGATTACACGTGTAGAGTTGTATTCTATTCAGAATACGTGTTTTCCTATTCTAAACTATGAAACATTGGTCTCACAATGACTTGCAGAAAATTGGGGTGGGGGAGAGGTGGGGGAGAGGATGTGTTTAGACAATAGAAGCTTATCTCTTGTCTCAGAGGCGAGAAACCTATCCTGCCCCTGTTTCATTTAGATACAAATAAGCTTCCACACATAAGCATGCATTATATTATCTTGAAACTTTTATATATTATTATGTATCAGGTTTATGGTTGGGGTTTAATATTTCTGAATAGAATGTGGACTATATACTGAAACTAAACTCTTACCTCACTTATCAAGGTGGTGGACCATTATGAGAACCCAAGAAATGTAGGATCCTTGGACAAGATGTCCAAGAACGTGGGGACGGGTTTGGTGGGCGCACCGGCTTGTGGAGATGTGATGAAGCTTCAGGTGAGTTATTTTGTGGCTTTTACAGACATGATTTGATAAATACACATTGGTAAGTACAGTATAATTGAAAATACATGACAAAAAACGAAACCGAACCAGTATATTCCGCCGGTTAAGTATTTGTAAGTGATTTGTTGGGTAACCCGGACCTCTGGGTGGCAGATTGAGGTGGGTGAGGATGGGAAGATCGTGGACGCCAAGTTCAAAACCTTTGGTTGTGGATCTGCCATCGCGTCCAGCTCTCTGGTGACCGAGTGGGTGAAGGGCAAATCTGTAAGTACACATGTGACAAGGATATCTATTATAACTATATATACAATTATAGATTGTTTATTTTAGTTTTACAATTATTTATCTTGTTTAAAATTTGCCGCAACAATATATCCATTTTCTATTTTATTTTTTAGTGTGTGTGTGTGTGTCTAATGTATATTTATGTTGTTCAAACGTTGCTTAGCTTGACGATGCGTTGCTGATTAAGAACACCGACATCGCCAAAGAGCTCTCTCTTCCCCCGGTGAAACTCCACTGCTCCAGTAAGTCTCCTCCCCCTGTGAAGTGTCTTCCACCATGTCGTGGTGTCTGTCTACCACTAGCATCCCTTATTCTGCCATCTTATCCAAACCATCTCCTCTTGTAATCCTCCTCAGTGCTGGCAGAAGACGCCATCAAGGCTGCCCTGGCTGACTACCGTCTGAAGCTACAAGCTAACCAGCAGGAGGCGCTGCAGGCCACTAACTGAGGAGACTTCCCGACCTGGCGACCCTACACTTCACAAAGGGGAACATAGCAGTCCTGCTGTCTGTTTGCACTATTACACCACATTATAGACCCCCAGGAATAGTTACAGGCGTCGAGTGTTGTCCAAGTTCTTCATTCCCTATCATCCGTAACCCTTAGCCTGTCACGTAAACGCACAATGTCAGCACCGATGGGGTTGATGGTTACAAAGTCGAGCCTTCCTTGAAAAGAGCAGCCGGATGTCAAGAATGAAGTAGTACGCAGATAGTTTTGCTTTTAGTTTTTGATGCAACATTGAAGTGCATCAAAGTTCACTTCAACGCAGAGGCAGAGCTAAAACTTAACATGGTCACACCCAGAGCACTTCCTGTTTCCTGCCGGGTCATATTAACCTTCTATTACTAAATGGATTGATGTTTTATTGTTCAGTATGAAATAAAAATGAGCCAAAACAATATTTGATTGTTCGATTTCTTTGGGATAAAGGTGTAACACAGGTTAATAAAGGTAAAGGTTTAATGTTTAACATACACTTTTGTTGCTAAATACATTTTGAGCATTACGTTTTATTAAAAGGCTGACTCATTTGCATTTCGGTCACTTTACCAAAAATATCATTAACGCTCAAAAACTGGAACAAAAATGTATTTTTGTTACATAATGGTGTTGAACCCAACACAGTAGGAAGTGGACAAGAAATCCTTACACAATGTCATGTAATCATACATTCAAACAACACTCTGAATACAGTCTGAATCTGAGGACATCACATGTAGTAGTAGCCTACCTGATGGCTGGCCCCTCGTAGAATAGAACTGGACTAGACCAACCGAGCATCACCTTGGTTACAAAACGACAAGCTGATGGCTCTTATGTTTATACAGCGGTTGGGACATTAAACAACAGATTTAACAACAGATTAACAACAGATTCAACAACAGATTCAACAACAGATTAACAACAGATTAAACAACAGATTTAACAACAGATTAACAACAGATTAACAACAGATTAAACAACAGATTCAACAACAGATTCAACAACAGATTAAACAACAGATTTAACAACAGATTAACAACAGATTAACAACAGATTAAACAACAGATTCAACAACAGATTCAACAACAGATTAACAACAGATTAAACAACAGATTTAACAACAGATTAACAACAGATTAAACAACAGATTAAACAACAGATTTAACAACAGATTTAACAACAGGTTTTAACTGTGGTGTCTCTACCACAGTTACGTCTATGGGGACCCAGTGATGTGTGGTCAGGTCATTAAATCAATTCAAAAACGAACAATAAGTAATAAGATATAATTCACAACTGCAACAAATGTGTACTAAATATGCCAATATGAACAGATTTAGCATTTCATACATGAAATCACAATTTCAAAATAATTCAGATGAAATCAGACTTGTGTAGTAGGCATATTGCCAAATGACGTCATTGGAGTCTGAGTGTGATTGTATATGTGAGGTGGACTTGTTGTTGTTTGTATGTTGTCCTCTCACTGGTTGGAGAATAGCAGACATGGGAAACAATGTAGCTAAGAACACACAGCCACTCTTTCCTGGTAGAACAATCTATCCATCATACATCTGGGTAGACACTCCCACTTGTGATGTCACTAGAGGGTAGTCACATGACAATTTTGAAACAGCTTGTAATGGCCAATCAGGCTCACGCCTGGTGGTAAAATAGGGGCCCTTTAATTTGCTACGACGCAAGTTCAAACTCACAGCTTTCACACTTTGAGCATAAAACAACACAACGATTGTTAATAAAATAAAAACATACTGAATGATTTGTAACTTCATCATAATTGTATTATTCAAGTTATTTTGAGTGGGCCTTGCTCCTGACCACACTTCACTGTGGAGAACACTTGCTTTGACACTGATGGATTCAGCACAAAACCAATGCATATTAAGTCATATGATTGCTGCCTGACATCATTAAAAGGCAGTTTTATCCCCACTGATCAACTGGAGTGTATGAGAGTCACATTGAATGAGCTGTGATGTGGGTCTGTGGTCTGGCTGGACTGCTGAGGGACCAAGAGGTTCCTCGGACTCAACCTCCTCTCGACCAGTCTGTTCTGGAGAGATCAGAGGCTGTTGCTCACGCGTCTCTTCATCGCTGGCTTCAGGTCCTGAGGGCTGACTCGTCTCATCTGCCTCTGGTGCATTTGCTGGTTCCTTGTCTAGAAGAAGACCACCATCTGCTGTTTTGGGATTGGGGTTCGCGTTCGTGTCTTCTCCCCCCTGGGGAGGTTGTTTGTTGGGTGTCCGAAGACTCTTGGCTGCCCTCATGATGTCCTGCTGGAGCTGCTGGCCGGAGTCCACCGGCTCACTCTCCTGGCCCTCAGAGGCCTTCTTCTGTGGCACCTGGTGGAAGCGTGTCACCCCTCCGACCTTGTCCCGCTGCTCCACATACATCTTAGAAGGGAAGGAGCACGGGTAGTACTCATTGTTCCTCCGTCTCCGCTTCCAGAAGACCATGCTGCAGATGACGAGCAGAACCACGAGGAGGACCGAGGCTCCGATGAGGAGGAGCAGAAGGTTGCTGTGGAGGAACTCCACAAGCTGTTGCAGAGCGGTGGCCTCCCCGTCCGGCTGGCCACCGGGGGCCGTGGTTTGGTGGCCGTAACTCGAGCTGCTGCTGGTGGTCAGCGGTGAAGAGGTGCTGGTCTCATCCTCGGTCGCGCTTCCCTCTGCTAGGATCTGGAAAGGAAGTGGAGCCGCCGACCCACTATGGGACCACAGGGCTAATGACAGGCCAATCCAGCGTGGAGCCATGGGATGCATCTTCAGGCTCTGCAAACAAGAGGGTGACAGTGTTACCAACCTGGCCGGAGGACAGGGGGAATGATGTTATATCATGTTATATCACAGTTATATTCTTGAGGGGGTAAAACAGAGAGCCAAATTGCAACATGTCTCAATGGGGCAACGTGGCTAGGGCTATGTTGTAGGATATTATGGAGAGAAAGAAGATTTTTTAAAAGAACTCAATCTATCGGAATTGACGAAATGCAATTTGTTGAGTCATAATTAAAAATGCTTAAGGCAATGGTTTATAGAATTTTCCTCGACAAAATTAGTTAATATAGGGGATTACATGATAAATCTTGAATCATATTTTCCTCAAATGAATTAATAATCCAGCAAAAAATTAAAGCAGTCCTCAAAATATTCACGGCAACGTATGTCATTCATCAGAACGTGGCCAGATCTGTGGCTCCACTACGAACCAGACACTCATAGGCTGTTCTGGACCACATCTGTCTGCAAGCTGCTTCCTGAGGTGCAACTCAACGCTAATCAGAATAGCTGGATTGGAGCCACTCAGACAAAACACACGGCATCTACAGACGATCCACATTTACACAGGGACTTATAGAACCCTTCCTCTCTGCTAAGAAATGAGACGCAGACATAAGAGAGACGCAAGCTAGTCTGCACTGCAGTGATCGGTGATCCTGACGTTCTCCTGACATGCTTGTTGTGAAGAGACAAACAAAGATCACCTCACATATCATAGACATTAATCATCATCAGACATCCGTAAAATCATATTAACATCCGTAAGTGAATAAAGACTATAAATATCCTTGATGCAAAAAGTTATAAAACTACAGTTCTATGTTCTTGTTCTAAGTTCTTTGTCCTACCTTGTGCTCCACGACTGTCATGTAAAACAATGTGATTAAGCCTGTATTGCTCTCCTACACCCTGGGGCTACATGTCGGAAACTTTCAGCATCATGACCCCAACCCCACCCGAGAGCCTGACCTGGTGCTTAGCCATCATGTGAGGTGATACGATCGTCAACGCAGACAATACACACACGCTGGCCTCTTCACACATAACCTAATACAATAGACAGACAACGGCACAATGATGTTTTTAAAAAAGTGTAGTGTACTCACCAACCACCAGGCCAGAGGTCTCTGCTACGGGGATGAAGAAGTGGGTACAAAAGAGTCTTTGAGAAGCACACACACTAAAGATGTCCGCCTGCTGCAGCAGTGGCACACAGCTTCGGGTTTCACAGTGGAGTCTGCGTCTGGATTGTGGAGAAGCAGCCGTTAAGGAGTTACAAATCCCTCCTTCCCCCCCTCTGCTCCAGGACTCTCCTCCCCACCCTCTGGTCGGTCGCCTTGTGATTCCTGAGCGTGGAGTGAATGAACGCCGGCCCTCAGACAGATTGTTCTTGTTAGGTAGGAGGTTAGGGTATGCTGTGAGGGGGCAGGGGGGGACATCTTGGCTCCTTCCTCCCTAGGAACTGAATCTTCGGAGGGCCGAGGAAAATAAATACACGACAGCAGAATGAGAACACATGACAATAAAACACTTTAAAAGACTTTTGAAGATACTGCAGTAGAACTGTTACACACTTACTAATGACATTGACAATATGAAACATAGATTTGTATGAAAGAGTCTCCTAAATGACCGGGCGACAGTAGCTCAGGGGGTAGAGCGGTTGTCTGGCTAACCGGAAGGTCGCTGGTTCGATCCCCGGCTCTGCCTAGCTAATTGTCGAGGTGTCCCTGAGCAAGACACCTAATCCTGACGAGCTGGTTGTTACCTTGCATGGTTGACACTGCCGTCTATGTATGAATGGGTGAATGTGAGGCAAATGTAAAGCGCTTTGGATAAAAGCGCTATATAAATGCAGTCCATTTACTGGATAGTTGTAACATGTGGGCTATATTCATCATCATTATTTTCCACTACATTGTGGATGACTTATTGTTAGATTACACACACACACAGTGTGTGTGTGTGTGTGTGTAATCTCCTCCCTGAATGACTCAGGGAGGAGAAAGGATAATGCAGATTTGATTTGATTTGTTTGGCAATATTGGACTACTTTCTCTACATGCAATTAAAACTTAATGTGTTGGTCAAAAAAATACTTTTTTGAGGTTTGGTTAAGGACCAGTACACTGGTGTACTTTATCACAAATGCTTTCAGGGCTTATCATAAGGATTTCTGTTTTGTCAGGGTAAAATGGGGAAGTTATATGACATTCAGTCTTGATGATAGCTTTTAGGCAGTTTTGCAAGGTAGAGAGCTTACTAAGGCCAAAAGTTTGACAGAAATACAGCTGTGTGTCGTCTGCATAACAGTGATAAGAAATACTTTCAAAGCGGCTAATTAGTAAACCAAGGAGAAGCATGGTGAGGGAGAAAAGAATAGGCCCAAGGATTGAACCTTGGGGAACACCACAAGTTAACTGAGCAGATGAGGAGACTAAGTCATCAATAGCCACAGAAGAACTCCTGACAAACAGGAGGCAAACCAGCCAAAGGCAGTCCCAGTTATACCTACCTACAAAGAGAGAGAGAGAGAGAGAGAGAGAGAGAGAGAGAAAAAGAGAGACAGAGAGAGAGAGAGAGTCTGGCAGCTCTTAATAGTGTCCAGCTAATACAGGAAGGGGTTAATGTTTCCTATGTTGACATACCTCCTGCAATAGCCCAGAGAGACAGAATTGGCAAGGACACAAGTTGAGGACGCTCCTAAAAGCAACATGGAGGGTTTCTGTGGGGGGCATAGAAGGGCCAACCGCAGTTTGCGTGACCACTTTAGGGAAAAGAAAACGACTCTGGGTGTTTGTTTATACTAATGAGCTGCAACATCTGAGTGGGTGTTGGAGTCCATTCATCAAAGAAAGTTAAACTTTATAAGGTCATCAACCATCTGAGTTGCATTCCAGACTGCTTTACTTGATTACGACCTTTAAGCTCAAGGATATTTATTAAAGTGTATTTTATATACATTGATGATTCTGTGTGGCATTATTGGTAACACTTAACAGTAAGGGTACATTAACCATTAATTAGTTAATGCAGTAATAAGCATTAACTAACATGTCTAGTAATCATTTACCAATGGTGTTCAAGTTAACTAAGGTATTAATTTATTTATTATTCAATAGTTGATAAAGATGCTATTAATAGTAAATGCAGTAATAAGCATGTTAATTAACAGTGAACTAATGGCCTAGTAATCATTTACTAATGCTGCTCTGCATTATATAGCATTAGCATTGGGGTCAGGCTTAATGCTAACATTCACCCCTATACTAATGCTATATAGTAATATATTACTGCATTAACTAATGTTAATGAACGGTTAGTGAATGTAGCCTTATTGTAAAGTGTTACTAAACGCTTTGTCATTGTACTTTAACTATGGCTGTGTTTCTGTACACAACGCAGTGTTTCTGACAAGGATGTAGTACAAGTGACGAGTGTGGGTGTATTTCTGCGTTAAAGGAAGTACATTTCGGTTGAGTTGAAGGTCTTAAAAAAAAAATCCTTTGATGAAGTCTTTTGCGGAAGGCTGACGGGATATTTTCTTGCTCATTCTTACGACCTCTACAGCTGGAAAGTGCTGCTCTTAGCGACTTTATTCAAACACAAGCAAACTCTATAGACGCGTGACATTACACTGTATGGTATATAACAGAGCAGAATACCTTGTAGGAC
>OMKP01022961.1:0-11659 GCA_900302375.1 Bathygadus melanobranchus
CTCTTAATATTGCCCTTATATTGCCTTTTTTCTGGGTGTGTGTGTGTGTGTGTGTGTGTGGGGGGGGGGGGGGTACACTCAATCGAACGGAATACCCCTTGAAATGAAAGGCTGTAGTAAAGATAAACAATAAGATACAATTTCCAGACTGCCGTCCACAGACATAGTAAGCCTCCGTTGTGCCAGACAAGTGCGATTGATGCCTTCATCACTCTAGGGGCTAATATTGCCCACACCAGGAGCCAGTCAACCTTGAATGCAATAGCTTCTCAAAGTTAGGGCTTGATGCAGCAGCCCCGGCAGCTGCAGTAGCAGTGCACTGCACATCATAAAGTGTTACAGTGGATGGGTATTCAGTGAAGGATGTACTAAATGTAATAAAACTTAAGAAAAAAAATACTTTTTAGAGGTTGGAGAGTGTGCTCTACTGCAGAGTTTCCAAATTTGTTTTTCTAGGGACCCACTTAAAAAAACATAAAAAGTAAATCCATAATAGGCCTTATCTATATATCATGAATCGCAGATTTGTGTGTAAATGATCGTTCCTGGGTGTTTTGATGGCCATCATCATTCCATATCGCCTGCCTTCAAAGCAGCTATTTTAAGACACACATTTGATAAAATCTATGTTTATGGACGTGTAATTGAAGACTTGTATCAATACTTATAAATGCGACCACATTTAGAGCAGCCAATAGCAGGCAATTATTTTTGTTAAATTTCCTCTCATCAGTAAAATGACATAGGCCTACTCATTTAAATGCATCCCACCACCATGTCAGCACACAGCTGACCAAAAAGCAGATTGTTGAGTGTGCTGCCTTTAATTAAGTTCGCAATGCGGATAACTCATTTTGGTACTTCGTCAAGACAGAAAAAAAATTTCTGCACATGGCACCTCACATGAACCGACAAAGTCGCAGAACCGGCAAATCTGTAACCCCCGTCGAGCTGTATTGAAGACTCCCCTGCTGCCTTTAGTCTTTAAATAAACTAAGGCTGGCTGAAATATCATTCTGTCTTAAGGAAACGGTATTGTCACCCAAGTCGTGGTTACTCTTGATTATGCAGACAGGTGTGGTGGGGAAGGCTCCCCAATTATCTGTAGTGTTTTGGAACGCAGCCCTAGCTTGACTCCTCCCCCCTACCAATTCCCTAATCAGGTCTATAAAATAAGGCACCTGTGGGCCTATGCTCACTACTTGGCTTCTGTTCCTGTTGTGGTTGGTGTTTGGTCGTACAGCTGCATTAGACATAGAACCCCATTGTTGTCCTATCTGTGGTGAGTTAAGTCATAATGTTTTTAGTTAACATTATGTTATTAGTTCTTTCAGTGAAACAGAGTGCTATATTGTGGGGAGGCTAGGCACATGGTGAGGTCCCTACATGTGATTTATGCAAATAAAAGCACTGTGACACGACACGAAAGATTGCTGTGTGACACCGGAGGTGAGTATGTGGTAGCACCCCTGGGCACTTCTCAGTGTAGTTTGCCTCTCCACAAGTAGCCTTGGCTCACTTTCTCCCAGTTTTTGTTGATTTATGTGGACCGGTACTTTAAGTTACTTTTAATGTTTTAGATTTTGGATGAAGGCCTTTTTTAATTAACATTGTAATAAAGTATCATTTTTGTTCCCTTTACTTGTTTCAATAACTTTCTTTTTGGGCAATTAATATTCTTTCCTCCCCAACAGTTCCAGTCCCTGCCCTTTTGATTATTATGATTTATTTCAAGAAAACATTTGGATTATTGTGAAAACATCTGTCCTCTATCAGCAACGTATCTGTGTGCCATACAATCAAATGCCAAAACATATTTAAGATTCTTGAGGATTTCCTGGGGTGCAATTCCCCAGGTGGCGTTGTCTGTGTTTTAATATTCTCCCCCGTTGCCCTCGTCATACAGGCATACTCATCTACTGGCAATGGTAAAGGAGTCAATCACCTATACACTAATTTTGGTGGAAAAAGGGTATAAGAAAAACATTGCTTGTGTGCAGAAAGATGCAGAAGATTGTCTTTACACAGTGGGCAAAGTGCATACTGTATGTCTAATCACATGACCTTAAACATCTCTAACAAGCTCATTTCAAGCACATTGTGTGTAAAACAAATGGCTTAAGTGAGTACTTCTTTCTAAATGTTTTTTCATAATTAAACCTGCCATCATTTAGTTTGTTTATCTCCTCTTATAAATCGGAACTTTATCTGTATGCGTGTTTGTTCAAAGGGGAGCCAGAGTGTTGTGACGTTATGATATATATATATTCTTGGGGCCCATGTATCTGCACGAGTGTATCCGTTAAGAATGCATCAGCATTAGTTTCCATGGAGAACGAATCAATATCAGATGGCTCCTGGTTGCTGTGGAAGAGAACAAGATGTCTCTTACAAAGGGCAGCTCCCCACGTACCCAGAGACGTTTGGCATGAGCCCCTGTGTATGGGTGGCGCCACCCTTGCAGGTCTAATACACTCGGTGGAGTCTCCGGCGGCCTGCTCAGCTCTGATTTTTACTTTGGTAGCAACAACGGGGAAATATGGTTTCCTGCTATCCAACAGTGACGGTAATAGCATAGCACAATGTTATTAACACCTAAGGATTCTGTTATCCATTCAGCCTGTATATCTCATTAGTGTTGCACTTCACCTCGCCGTAGTGTTAACATGATCTGGAGATATGACATGAGGGTGCAAATTATGCTAATATTTGGCTTTTGTTCATCGCTGTATGATGTGACTGATTACATTGCTTTACTCTGCCCAATGCTAACTGTAGGCAGAGTAAAGCGTGTAATGATGTAATCGCAGTCCTCAAACATCAGGTGTCTTGTGGGTAATGTGACTAATACGGCTTGGATGTAATCAATATAGCCTATGGTAGCATTAAATATAGTCGTTTTTTTAAGGGCCAGCTATCGATGTTCTTTCTTTGTGTGTGACATTTAGCAAACCATAGACAGAAGAAGCAGCTTTAAATGTCGACTTGTGTTTCAAGGTATTCAACAACTCCCCGCTCTCTTGCGACAAAGCATCAAATTTACCTTCAGGCAGTTAGTTCACGTCTGATGTTACTGTCATCCTCATATTCACTTTCACGTTCATATTCACGTTTTTAATATAAACGAAGTGCGGTCCCCGCGCGGGCATGCCAGATAATGCCAGGTGAATTTAATTAGCGTTGTCGCCATCTTCTCTTTCCTTTCGACGATACGAAGGGAGAATGCATTTGTAGAATACATTTATAGAATACATTAGACAACTTGTAGTAAAGCATTGTATACTTTTTTGTTTTATTAAACTGTCAAATGATTAGACATGTTGGAAAGAATAAATACATGGCATATATATGTGTGTGTGTGTATGTATATTATAGGATATAGATATATGGCTATCTTTGAAATAAATGCTGACTTATTAATTGCCATATTTTGCATTTTCATTTCACTGAATACACAATTATTTCTCCCTTATTTCTGAATGTATATATTTTTTGTCCTTAGTGTCTTGACCTGAATCAGTTACAGCCTCCGTTTAATCAAACTTGATTATCTCCCAAAGAATGTCCACTGGCTCTTTCTAATTCATCAGCCTCAATGACACTGTGCCGGTGCCATAAAACACTGCTAAAACAATAGGACGCTTGTCCGACACATTTAATTGATTATCACTGCATGATAAAAGACTAAGAATTTAATCTGGTTAGCCAAGTACCCGTGGGTTTAAATGATGATGCTCTTAAGTGGTTTCTCGATGAGTCTACAATAACGAGTCGAGTGGTTCTTCCACGGACTCTCCCGGTCCAAACCGAGCACGTCTGGGATCAAAACACTTTGTCACCTGTCGTCGACTCCATCGATTAGCCCAAAACTAACGAGAGCATCATAACGGGAACGTCAGGAATGGCTCATCTCAAACCATGCATCAAGGGTGTTTTCACTAAAGTTGCTCTAATTTAAAGACCGTCACTCTTTATTTAGACCTCCATACACATATGTACGTGTGTGTATATGTGTGCAATTTCAGACCCCCATGTATGACAAGTGAAACCCATCGAAAATTATTTTTATAGCCGATCGGACCGTGTTTCAACTCGACTGCCGCTTCCTACCTCCGTATCTCAGCCAAGGTCACTGAGGAAGATTGAAGAGCAAAGCCCACCATGAGATCCCCCGCACCTGCCAACTATCGGTGTAGATCCTCGTCACAATCTCTGTTTTCTGTGTAGTTCCTCGTCACAATCTCTGTTCTCTGTGTAGATTTACATTTACATTTACATTTAGAGCATTTGGCAAACGCTTTTATCCAAAGCGACTTACAGTAACAGTAACACATTTGTCGAAAGAGGGAGACAACAATATATCGCTGATCCTCATCACAATCTCTGTGCTTTGTGTAGTTCCTTGTCACAATCGCTGTTCTCTGTAGTTCCTTGTCACAATCGCTGTTCTCTGTGTAGTTCCTCGTCACAATCTCTGTTCTCTGCCATGTTTCTGGCCCTCGACCTCTTCTGTTCCATCTGGCAATCAGTGTCCAACACCGATGAAGGAGACCATGCTGAAATGTGCTGCAGAATCTGTGTGTGTGTGTGTGTGTGTGTGTGTGTGTGTGTGTGTGTGTGTGTGTGTGTGATGAGGGTGAGATGAAGGAAATCCGAGCAAGAAAAAAAGCAAGATTAAAATGTGCCTGCTAGGCCTTGTGTGTGTGTGCACATCCTTGCAGGTTTGTGTGTATGCGAGTCTGCATGCGGTGCTTGAGCGCCCGAGGTTCTGTCTGTTTAAGTGCTTTCACACATTTGTGTGAATGTGTTCTGGTGGGCATTTGAGGGAGAGAGAGAGAGAGGGAAAATAGCTGCCAAATTAATGTCTGCATTAGAACTTAATCTAACAGCTCTTTAGCCAAGCCCCCCTGTTCACTTCTTGTTTGCACTCATTCCACACTATTCCAGTGGGGTTTCACGAATGCCTCATGGCCCAACTCTACATTACATGCGTCATTGTAATGTGGATGTTGTATGATATGCTTGCGGTATATAATTAAGCGTTACTTCAAGTGTGCTCCTACACTCAGATGTGCAGCTTTTTAGAAACGCTGATTCATCTTTAATAAAAAAACAAGTTTCTAGTCTAACTATTGTTGGGTGGGAATTTCAAATGATTGTTCAATTTCGTGGTCACAAAATTGAAATATTGGGAAATTGTGAAGCAAATTAATGTTGTCAAATAATCCTATATGTCTGTGATTAACTTTAGATTTCCTTCCCACAACCCCAGTGCAAAATATTTTACAAAAAAAGATGTGTATTGTTTACAAAATTATATATTATATATATATAGAAAACAGACATGGGCTTTTGAAAGGGTCAAGATTAATATTCATATTAACTATCATTAAAATGGATACTCTGCTAGGGTTCCTAATGAGCATTTGGTGGACGAATGCCTCGAGCAATAACAGAGATGGAAGCATAGCAGCAGTTCTCTGATTTTCAATTTTGACAAAGACGCCCCCGAGATTCCCACAGATAAAGGTTCTTGTCGGGTTTACGTTTTATATCCAATACATGGGCCCTCACATGAGCCCTAGTCCTGCCATTTTCTTCCCGTTAGTCACTACTGAATGGTGCTACCGGAGACCTGGCCAGAAACATGATCCTAGCTGAAGGATAGGCAGCGCATTGCTCACACTCTCCGTGTGTCTGATCTGCCAAGGGCTTAACCCTTTTTAATACACTTAAATGGCCTCAGCAGAATTTTTGAAATGTCATCCCTCTCAATTACCATACACCACACGCTAAGAATATAAAACCAGACGGCAGAATACCACTACTTTTCACCGGACAACTGATCTCAATTTGTACACACTCATCGATACCTAGAGGATATCGTAAAGAGACAATGCAAATGACAGATTTGCCAAGTTTGATGTAAAATTGGAAGTATTTAGAGGACTCTTGGTTTCTGGATTTCTTGGTGCACGTCTCTTCTTGCAGGAGTCTGCGTGTCAGCCTGTTCCAGGCGTTCATATGAGGGGGAGTGGAAATAGTATTATTAGTAGGAAATCTTCAGCCTGGCTGCCAGCATGAACACGTTGACTTCATCACAAACATGTTGCAGCTGTAGAGGAAGTGAGAGCGATTAGAATTGAACGTACAATTATAAATACACATGTTCACTTTGCATACGTTGTTGAATAGGCAAATAATATGACCTAATAAGTTAGTTAATTAATTGCCATTTTTTAAAGTGTTTTTTTTATTGTCAGGCTTGTCAGCCAGCCAATTTGTTCATTTGGGTTGGTAAGTCCTCGTACATTTCGGAATGTCCCTGTCAAATAACATTTATAAATAGACGTTGGCTGGAGTCCTTGAGCCTTGGATGGAATCTGCCATCTGTTTTAAGCGCTGCCTCTTCTGAGAAGAATAATTCTTAGGTCGTTCACCACAAGGTAGAAGTACTGGTCATTATAGTCCCTTTTCACAGGAGAAAAACACAGGTGTAGCTCATAACATTAATTATGGGTTTGTTGGATTTAGGTATGGCAGTGCACCAGTATAGACACAGCTAGTCAAGTAAATATATTTTGACCATGCTGGTTCTGTGACAGACATAAATAAAACCCACCTAATGTTAAAATGACAGGAACCAGAAGTAACTTTACCCTGCTATTGATGATCTGTGGTAAGGGTCTATTGACACATGTTGTCTGTTTAGTGTAACATGATTTAGTTTCATTTCGAGCATTTGGCAGACGCTTTTATGCTCTAAATAAAACTAAATCATGTTACACTATCCATTTAGTTTGAGCACAAAGTCTTCCGTTTCCCTCCCTTTGCTATTTGCTGGCCCTGTTTTTTATGTTAAAGAAGAAGTGGTGGCCACTGAGTCTTTGCCAAAGGCAAAGAATTGGTTGACAATTTCTAAAAATGGTTGCCAATGGCAACCTGGCAACCATTACGGTCAAGCCCCGCATGTATTGCACTATTTTTCATCGGTTCATTGGTTAAAACGATTCTCACTGCACTTCCTGCAAATGTATTTCACCGAGGCTGGACTCTTGGCCAGACCAGAAAGGTCAGTATATTTGTCTCCTCCTCAAGTGTACCTTCACTTGTCTGTTTTCCTAGAAGCAGTTAGCTGCAGTGTTAAGCCCTGGCCACCGTCCCGACTCCATCACGTCCCACATCTCAATCACTCTTCTGACCACTCCACCACCACCGCCAACATCACCACTACCTCATTTTTTTTTTACAGCTGCGCCTTTTCAATACCAATCAGTCACAGCCACCCTGTGGTTCATTCATCACTCTTGCTTTCTCTGCTTTCCTCTTCCTCCCCAGTGCTCAGTGTTGGGCGTTTAGCTTCTGACTTTTTGCCTCGTCTCAGTCCGGCCCTTTAGTACATTTCATTATTACTTTATTACAGGCTTTTGCTGCACCTTCTCTCACCACTTCCACAGCTCTCTCCGACTCCCCCCTCTCATTTTCCCCTGTGTCCCTATATTTCCCTTGCACTATAGGATGCACATGAATTGGACTAAAACCAAACGTTCACTAATAACGGCAAAAACAATGACTTTTGCTATTAGCAATTGGGCGAATTCATTCAGATAGTTAAGCCTAGTGCTGGAATGAAATGTGCTGAATGAAATGAGGAGCTAGGAGGTCTCACATTATTCTGCCATATCTAGCTGTCGGTATAATTGTTTAAAGTAGCACGTGCAAATGGCGATACAATCCACATTGCACTCTTCCTTCCTGTAGAGGAATGTTTTAATTTTAATAATTCACATTTATGTGCAGTGCCTGCCGCTCCCATGAAACAGACCCGTTGAGACTGAGGTGTGATGTAAAATAACTCTTCAGTTAAGGCGTTCCTTGGGGAATATCAAGGGATCGGAGTGCGAACCACGTGCCATTTTTGCTTGGGGCGTGACCAGCAAATAATTCTCTGTCACTGCATGGCTTATCTGAGGAGAGAAAAAACATCTTCATTCTCTGGCCTCCTGGGTCTTCAGATGTCTGCTGGTCGTCCATACAGGATTTGTTACTGAGGGATTTGCATACTTGAATAGGCTATAACCGTAACCTCTGGCCGTTCGTTCACTGTAAACCGAACCAGATCCAGATGCAAAGCTGACTAGAATGATAACCCGGGGGACAGGTGCACATAAGAGGATGTACAGTATGTAGGTATGTAGATATAAGTCCTAAAAAGCTTTCATTAGACCAATGAAATTGCCAAACGGGTTAAGGTGAAACAATGTAATACTAAAATACTGGAGTAGTTTAGTTTAAATACGAGAGCGACAATGAAAACGATCCAACATCGGATGAAGCAATTCTGAGGCTATTCAACTCCGACACCGAAGGAGATGACTTCAGTGGTTTCAGTGCGCAGGAGGAGGAAGATACAACAAGTTACAAGCCGTGTTTCGTTAAAGCCTGTGTAAAGTTCATTTGTTTCAATGTACCGGTAGGCACCTGCGGCTTATAGACATGTGCAGCTTATTTATGTTCAAAATAATTATTTTTTAAAAATTCAGTGGGTGCGGCTTATATTCAGGTGCGCTTAATAGTCTGGAAATTACGGTATATTTTTGCAATTCAAATCTCCTTCACAAACAAAGAACACAAGCCCTGTTTTTTTTCAAATGAAGTCAATCAAGCTATGAATCAGTTGAGATTTTCAAGGAAAAGGCACAGACAATCTCAAACCGTCTTAACTCAATACATTTAATTGGAGTTCTATTCATTGCACAGTTGCTCAAGTGTAGATTCACTCGATGTAAAGCTTTAAAAAAGACAATCTCAGCCATCTCTGACATGTGACTGTGAGTGCGCTCGCATATATTGTAAATAAAATACATCATTTGACAGATAAACCCTCTCTTTACAGTCCTGATTTTTTTTTTTTTTCATAACTGTGTAAAATAAACATTGAGAAACAGGGCAGCATTACTGGTCCACATCAAAGATACGGTCATTCATAGTTAGGTAGTAGTGACTTTCAAGATATTACATTTATATATATGTATATACCCCTTTGACTGTGGCACACCATTTGTTTCATAAATTGTATATAAAAACGGGGGTCACAGTCAGCCCCACAATGTGTATACCGCACCACCAGTATACAAGGACAGCCACTATGAACTGTAGTATATTTCCCAGGGTTCTATCGGCACCTGAAACCTCATCATTGGGCCTCACGCAAGAACCTCACTCGTACACACCGATTTGCGCTTAAAATCGCGCGTACGAGCATTTTAAGAGCATTTCTCGCATTCTGAGTTCTGTGACTAATTATGTTCAGAAAACATTAAACAAACACATTTGTATAACGTCCCTCTATTGTTTCTATTTATCTACCAACGCAAAGTGTTGGGTCTCTTGAAAGGCGATGTATAAATGTAAGGCGATGTACGTATATAATGTTATTATTATTGTTATTATTATTATGACATACAAAATTATAGCCTACTGTTTTGCAGTCGGAATTCACAGTGGGTTTAATATAATTCTATTAATATATATAAAGTCATTATACAACAATAATCATAACACACACGGACGCCTCAAGTCTTCTTTATTCAAGATTGCGACGACACATCTCTTGGCCGGTTGACTGATATTTCTATGATACGTGGCTACAGATGTGTATAGATTTATCTGAGGTGTGTACTAAGCACATTAAACTAAACCACAGTCGTTCAGGGCCCAGTGCTATGCGCGCTTGTCCAAACTGTCCTGCCGATAGCCTACGCTTCAGCACAACACTAATATCATTAAACATGACATGATGCATATTTGTGGTTTTCGGTATTAATATCAACACCGCAAACTACATGGACGCATGGATCGCTTTGCCTTGCCACGCTGTATTTTCAGGTTGAATTGAATTGAATTCTAATGTATTTAATGTCATCCCGCTCCTTTACCTAGCAGGTGATCTAGAGTGCAATGGGACTGCTGACACTGCTAAATATTATGTTTTCTTTATTGATTCCTGAAAGGAGGACTTGAAGCTCCACACTAGTTCTTCTTCGCCAGGTGCTTTTTAATGAACGGCACTTCTGCAGAAATGGGACGGAACGCCTCCTTATATAGCGTTTTTGCGGTGTGGATTATGCTAATTTAGATTATGCTAATTCAGATTAACCTGTGCAAGCATTTACAAACAAAGGTGGGATTATTCGTGTTTAAGCATAATTTAGGACAATTTCCTGCGTTTGACGTGGCACATGTACGAGTTGTATGTACGCACAAAAGTATGATTAAGTTAAGGGAAAAATATGCAAATGTTCTTGCATGAAGCCCAATGACTGCTCTTAAACCTCAGTAAAATGTTTTGTGTGCATGCTTCGTATTGCACATAGACATGAACTCTCTTGTAGAAACAGCTCAACAAGGGTTACAATATTCAACAGCTCTCAGAAATTAAAAAAATAGCGTCAATCATCGACTCTACATGATACCAAAAACATTGTGCTCTTCCACATGGTGTATAGTGCTTACATTTCCCAAATTCCCGGCTGCAGCTGCCACAATGTGGCGAAACCCCCAATCCCCCTTTCCTCCCATATCTTCCCTTTACAGGCAGTTAGAGAGTCCTGAGAGAGGACCTTAGTGGGGCCGCTCACCATGGAGCTTCCGGTGTCTGTACCTGGCCGCCTTCTCTTTAGCCATGTTGATGCAGGCATTGTGTTTGTTGCTCTGTAGGTGGTTCCAGTACTTGATGAGTTCGTTGGGCTGAAATTGATGGGATGTGATGAGGTGGCTGTACTTGCAGCTGGAGTAGGACACCCGCCAGTGGTTGAATAGGAACTCATTGGGGGGCGGCACCGGGTCGATGCGCAGCTTGGCCAGGCAGATCCCCACGTAGACGTCCTCCAGGTGCAGCCTGCGTATGCCCAGGGACGCCTGGTAGATCAGCTCGGCCATGTCCCCCGAGAACACGTACCCCGTCCCCGAGCAGAATGTGGGGTAGCGCTCACTGGGATACACCTCCGGCGGCATGTACCACTTGCTGTCCTTGTTCCGGTTGGGCGCGTAGCCCCTCATCAGGTAGCCTGTGAAGTACCTCTGCCTGGGTGGCAGCTCGGGCTTCAGCAGCTTCTGGATGAGATACTCGGTGTTGACGAACATGTCGCTGTCGGTCTTCATCACGTAGCGGGCGTGCGGGCAGTGGGCTGCCACCCAGTTCATACCCATCAGGGTTTTGATGGTGAGGTTATAGTATGTGTCCTGGTAATCCTGCTGGATGATGTCGTGGTGGACACGGCTCTCCTCCTCGATGGTGCTCTGGAGGGAGCTGTCCGAGCTCTTGCCCACTCCCAGCAGGAAGAGACGCACGAAGCCCAGGCCCATCGCCGCGCTCGCGTTGCCCCATGTCTGGCGGATGGCACTGCGGGCATCGGCCTGGCTCGGTTCGGCAGCGATGAGCAGGACGAGGAAGGGTGTACTATCTCGGCACTTGAAGGGCTCGTTCAGGATGTAGCGGTAGGGCTGTGCGCTGAGCTTCCCACCAATACCCATCTCCTTCTGTAAACTGTTGTTGGCACTCATGGAATCCTCCAGCCCCATTACACCTGTCCTGACTGCTCCCCCTTCTTCTCCTCCTCCTCCACCTCCTCCTCCTCCTCCCCCTCCCCCTCCTCCT
>OMKP01022962.1:0-20918 GCA_900302375.1 Bathygadus melanobranchus
GGTGGGTGAAATCAGCACTTAACTTGCGTGTGTATGTTGAGATGGTTGAGAAGGTCCTAATTTGCCCGCTTAAAGTGTACATGCGTTTGATTGGACCACTTAGCTGTCAGTTGTCAGCTGATAGGCGGTGCATGTCGAGAATGTCCCACCAGAACTTGCTACGCCCATTGTTTTCACTTTAAACTCCCGGGTCACATATTTGCCTCCAGAATGACCCGTGGACCAGACTTGCGCGTGGTTAGAGAGGGACAACAACCTGGCTCCACCAGCATTAACTCCACCTGGAGTAAATAACAATAACTCTTCATCAGCACTACCTGTCTGATGCAATGTCAAGCGAGACAATGTTATTATAAGAATCAAAAGGTGATGTATTGGCATGTAGGTTACCCATACAGACTTTGTCTTGGCATGTCTCTTTAAGGAAGCAAACCCAATCTGTTTCAGATGTGCAAGAATGCAAACGTTTGCTGTATTGTTTAGCTTCCAGCACATATATACTTGATTTCTTTATGACAAATAAAGTGTCAAGAACTTATTGAAGCTTGAACCAAAGCAAAAACTCCTGATGACCCACAATGAACCAGGAAGAATCTGCATTTCTTCCTGGCAGTGAGCTGCAGGAGGTCCTCTTTGTCCATCTGGCATGGCTCCTCACCAGCCCCCTCTAAAGCTCCTTAACCCCCCCATCTGGAACATATAACCACAGAGCAGCCATCACACAACCTCTGGAGACCACTTGACCTGACGCATGGATTCTCAAGTATCAAGTTTATGGCATAGACTAAAAAATGTGAGTGAGGGAATAATGAACCGACAAAAAGTGTTAATGTTTGGGTTTTATCGTTGTTGCTTGCGCCAACAAATATATAATTATAATATATCACCTAATGTCATTAATATGAAGGTAAAAACGCCAAACTGACTTATTGTTTAGCTTATAAATCAATTTTTAATCAACATTCATGACAATCCCATAATGATGCCAATCTGTCCTTGCTGACAGTGTTGGGGAATAATAGGAATTATTAGGGTTGTTAATATTTATTTTGAATACTTAGTTAGAATTATGAGGTCTGGCACACTGCAAAGTGTAAGTGTTCAATCACTCCCTCACTCACAGGCCTTGCCTCTCATCCCTTACACGGCCATCTTTTCAAAATGTGGAGATGATGAAGAATACAATGAATTAAGAATGAGACTGCAAACCTAAAGCCTTTAATTTGATGTAGAATGTGCCACATTTTACGCAGTCCCAAAAACACTGTGTGTAACAGATGGAAAAGGGCCCGCTCTATGTAGTTCAGTAGTTGAATAATAGTAATAACAGTTGTACATTGTCTTGGCTTTGCCCTGGTCTGATTTGACCTGAAAGCTTATACTTTTCCCCATATAAGACAAGTATTTTTCATCCTTGCAGTTTTCTTATTGGTCAACCAAAGGATTACATATACAGTTGCCATCCGAAATAGCCTATAGACACCCAATAAACACATTGTAATTTTAGCTTGTGTCAACGAGCATGTCATTCGTGTGTCTAAAGTTAGTGCTGGCATTCACAATTATGAATTGATATTTGTGAATTAAATACTCACATGTTATTTATAGACAGAGAGGATCTAAGGAACACTAACGTTGTGTATGCAAACTGTCGTTCATTTTGCCAGATGACAAATTTGAAAATAACAAACATATATCCCTGATAGTCCCTCACCATCCCCTCCCCCCCTAGACAAGGGGTCCATGGTCTAAACCAAACATGAACAAGGTTCCGCGTCTAATGCCTATGGAAGCAGGAAGCCGGTTGTAGAATCACTGGCATTCCTGACAGCATTTATTAGCTTGTAGAGCAGAGAGAGAGGTGACACTCCTGTACCAGCCTGCACTCCTACACTCCTGAGCAGAGCGCTGAGGTAGGTCTGGCCCTCTTCATCTATGGGAAAAAGGGTTTTTTTCTATGGTTTCAGCCATCCCTAATGGAAATATAGGCTACTTCTTATCATGAGATCCCGTAATGACATCCAGTCGTGGGGTTTATTTTGCGTGTAGTCATATATGGATCCTTTGTATTGAACTGCCAGCTATTTTGGCCTGATGCTTGGTGAAGTTTAAATTCAAAATGTTGGGACTAACAAATGGTGTGAAAGATTTGGTTAGAGTAGCTATCAAATTCAACTTCCTGCTTTTCATCTTCATATTTCACTTTCATATAATTTTAATATTTCTTACATAATATATATTTTTATATTTTTGTTTCTATGCACATATTGAGTATAGAAGATAGTATTTTGAGGAGGACTCACTCTTTAATCTGTAATCCAACAATTACTGACATATTGTGTATGTGACAAGTGTGTATGTATGTATTTCAGTCAGAAATACAGGATACTCCATATTTAGCCATCCTAGATGACATGTAGTTCCAGCAGCTACATATATGTGTGCTTAAGTCACCAGACACATGTGTCACACATTATGACCATGCTGTTTGAAGAGTCCCAGCCCATCATTTTTATGATGCTGGGCTGGGTTACCGGGGATACCGTACTGAGCTATGCCTCAGAACTGCTCACATAAGCAACTAGTAGCATTAACCCTAGCAGCAGCTGCATGCTAAAGCTATTGCTACATTCTTAAACCAAACTAAGAGTTCCCTATGTAGACTGTGTGACACCATGTTCAAGCAACTGTCAAAAAAACGTATTACACATGATATGCTAATAATATGTAATATATTATAATTCCTATTTTTTATTATGTCACAAGTTAAAAAAGTACAAAATATGAGAGATCTATGAATAATATTTAAGTCAATTAAAAAAATTGATTAATTAATGCAATGATCAATTTTATGCTAACTCGCATATCGTGCCATAGCTAATTATGGAAGATTTATTTGCTATGTCACAACACCAGTGATGAGACGATCGCAGCTTGATGGGACGTGTGACCTATCATGTGACAATCAAACATGCCCATCTTCCATCAGCCCTGGGTCTACAACACATGAGAACATGTCAGACCCTGAACTGTGCTGTGTTTTTCTGATGTCATGGGAATTCAGGTGAATTCAGGGGAGTGTAACGGAAAACATTGAATGCATTTTGCATCTGGTTTCCAACACTACATTTTTGGTTGGTTCAGATTGTTTGTCTATACAAAGCTTGAAATGTCATGTAAGGTCTAAAAACTAAATCTGATGCAACTCAGATTGCTGACAAAAAAATGCTGACAAAAATATCTAGGGAAACTAGGACACTAGGGAGAGCAATGACTATACCTCAATATTTTATGCCCCCTTGTAGGATAAGCCTATGTGTCTGAAGCTGTCCTCTCAGCTACCTCCCGAGCTCAATATTAAGCGGGGAGACTAAACAGACCTTGTCAACAACACATTCCCTCCTCAGACACATTGTCTGTAATCCGGAGCCCAAAGCCAACTGAACGGACCATGCCCAAGTGTGTCCCTCTCGGGCACCCTTAGGCTCACATCCCGTAGAGTAGCATTCAAGATCCCTCTCCATGTTACAACTGTCATCAACACACAGGCTTTAGGAGTTGAGCAAGATGTGTTATCTTGCTCAACTCCTAAAGCCTAAACACAAATATTCAGATGTAAAGTTTCTAGTAGATTATACTATAAGTATACTAATAGTGACCTTTTCTATGAAGCCCTTTTCAAGCCCATACATCAGTGACTTTCTATTCCTAATCAATCTATTTTTATAAAGTGCCATCCATCACTATCAGTTTCGCAATCCAACCAGGGTAATGAAACGTAGCTATGTGAAATTATAGACCCCGGACTGACATTTACAGATCATTAAAAAACCAGACGTCTTCGCCAATACGGAAACATTTTATGCAATACAAAGTTTTCAAATAGTTCCATTGTCACTGTTGAGAATATTAGGATAACAGGTTGAGTGTCAAATGCTTGAATTGCCGGTCAGAAGATTTCAGAGTGAAGACTGACTTGAAAATGAAAGGTTACAGATAAATTAGTCAAGAGTGGCTCATAAGAAATGAGCTTTACAGTAATCGGGTCACAGTTTTACATACACTGCATAATACAAGATGCATATTCAAGGTATAAGACACAGGTGCAGCAGGTCAGGAGGTAGAAACTGTGAGTTCGGTACGTGTGTGAGGTATAATATGACATAAATGCAGAGCATCTACCATGTAGGCGAGCATTCACATAGGCAATTGTAAAGACTCCCAGATTACCACCACGTTTATATGTGGACATTCTAAATATAAGGAGAATCATTTTAGCAATACTTTGAAGAATAGTTAATAGGTAAAGATTTGACTGAAGTTTTATCATATTACACATGGCATTTGCTCGTTTGCCTTTTTCGTTTTCCCTTCTTTTTCTTTATTTCAGCAGGAAGTCCTCCCACCATATACAGAAGCCAAGATGATGAAAAAGTCTAAAGAGCCCATTGGGACGGCCATTGGCCAAGGTAAGCGTCCCCTACTAGTTTCAATAACGTCTTCAGTAATACAAGTATATATTTTGTGGTGGTTGCAAAAGCTCATTCTGACATGCTCTGTATTGGTTATAAGAATACAACAATGCAGAGCAATCCCAGTTTAATAAAAGCATCATGATGCTCAGAAGTAATTAAGGGGACACTAGTGTTGGAGTTCCCTGTTATTGCCTGGCTATGGGCGTGTTTACAAAGTGGACTCTCTCAATATTATACAGTAAGTGTGTGTCTATAACCTTGTTTACACAAGAGAAATATCTAGATATCTAGATGTGACAACCTCTGGAGGTGGTTTTGGCAATGGTCCTCTATATCTCTGCTGTAAAACTGCTCCCGCCTGTTCAGACGAAGAAAACATCACTTTGCATCGGAATCTCACAGCTGTTATCCATTCAAAGAAATATGACATGATTAATGATTCAACAAATGAATCAGGCCCAAGCACGCCTGATATGTGTATGTGTATTTCTGTATGACATGGGTTGTGTCATTGTGGTCAGATCCTTGCCAAAAAGATCAGGTGCAGTTGACCGTGTTCTTTCCAAATCATGTCATTATTGTTGCCTTTAATTTAATTTCTCCCTGTTCATTTACACATGGTAACAAGTGTAGTATAACTATATATTATTAGTATTATAGTATATAGTAGTAGTATAACTAATATAGGATGATAACTAAGGTGTATGGGCCACGGTACATCTCTCCCAGTTTAATTTCTCCTGATCATTAGGTTTCCAGGATGAGCTGAACCACTCATTTCCTTGGTATCTGCTACATGAAAAAGATGATAAATATGTCCAACTAGATGGCAACTATGTCTTACACTCTGGTAGAGATTCAGCTCATGGTTATCATTGGTTCCTTGTTTCTATTTTTCATAACAGTGAGACATAATTCATAAAGTAAATGGTAAATGGTGAATGGATTGCATTTATATAGCACTTTTATCCAAAGCGCTTTACATTGCCTCACATTCACCCATTCAAAGTGGCTCTTGCCACAAGTTGCAACATGTTGGGTTGTAATCACTTTCCACGTTGGTGGAATTACTTTGATTAACACAATTACTCCACTTGTACATTGTACAATGATTGCAACGCAGCACCCAATTAGTAGCGGACTCAAACATGCTGGAATGGATATATATATACAATGGTGGTATACATTGACCAGGTAGCTAATTTATATTAGCTTCTTATTCATCTTGCTCTTGCTGATCAATCAGTGACCTGACATTATCATGACATTAACATCATCATCATCTTCATCATCATCATCATCATCATCATCTTGAGTTTCTTTCTCAGTTTTTCAAAATAATCTGTCATTATAATTTTAGTCAAGTGAAATCCAAATTAACTTTGTATTTAAATTGAAAGGGATATGGTAGGTTGAGCGAATTATATAATAAAGTTGGTATACAATTGATTTATTATAAAACATTTTTTATTAATTAATGGTTCGCTTGATCATCAGTTATCTTAATTTGTTTCAAGACACTTGCTTGTACAATGTGGGTTATCATGTGAGAATTTGTTTTGTATATTTCCGTATTTTCTATTACTATTTAGGAGAGAAATGTGCTACTTAATCATTAATTGAGAAGAATCACAGCTGAATTTGCCTTTGAGGGTCACCCATGTAGGGCTTTCAAATGAACTGTTTTAATCCAAAATGTTGAGTCCACCCTGCTCATGTTTTTGTAATTTAATTCCAATTATTATTATTGTTCATGTATAATTACACTGTGCTTCATCAGGGCCTGATGTCGACGGTATTGATGGTAACGAAGGTAGGCTTAGGGAACCACAGTAAACCACTTAACTGTTTGGCATGAAGAACAAAATAATATATAGAATGGATACTTTCCATCACAAACCTGTACGTTTTTGTTTTTGTACACAGGTATGTAGGTGTTCATATCTACATATCTGTTTTAAGTATGAATTTTAAGCATGCATTCAGAGAGGGCCTGTATGGTCTAGTGGCTTGGGTGGTCCTCAGCGGAACGGTCTGGGTTTGATTCCAAACTTACTCTGTCTACCTGTTCGAACCCTTGAGCAATATGCAGAATGTCTCATGTCCTTATTCACCGCAAGTCTCCTTCAATAAAAGCAGCTCAGAAATATCTCAATATGAATCATTAAAAGATGTGTGTTCGGAATTTTCTACTGCTAAAATGTTTTTATCAGGAAACTGCTTAGATTAAAATACAATCAATAACAAAGATTCTAATACCATCTTGTGTATTAGAAGAGCTTGTAGCATGACTAGCGTGAGCAACTGTTTTATCACAAATCAATTATTCTCTCAAACTGAAATACAATCAAGGTCATAGTGATACTGATTGGTTTGTTACCATTTAGCAGCCGGTATTTTTCACTACGCTTCATTCTATTTCTATCCAGTGGGCATTAAGAAGAGATCTAAGGTGCCTGGGGTGATGATCACACAGTTTGTGGAGACAATACCAGAGGGGAAGAGCCACCCAGACTTCACCCGCAAGCCCATCGCATTGACCATCCAAGAAGGTAAGTCTGTTATCTTGGTCATAAAGTAGGTATTATGCAGCAACAGGTATAAGGGTCATTCTAAGGCCAGGAACTAAGGGAACAACAAGTCTGGTCTTGAGCATCAACAATGGGCAGATGGTTAATTAATACAGACAAACTGTATGTAGATTTATCAATTAAAGATCATACAATTAACTTGTTCTATATTATGATGATAAAAAAATATTCCACAAGAAGGAATACCATAGCATTAACTTTTCAGTTTCAGTTGGAGTATGGCAGTTTAGAACACAGTTCTGCCATCCAAAACATAGCCCTTACCAACTGTCAAGTGTAAGAGAACCCCCTGTTTCATCTCATATTTGAACACTAAAAATGTGTTTTGGGCTGAGAGTTCTAGGAAGGAGGGGGGACAACTTTGTGCTACATTTTTAAAGCTAGTAAGGTCATTGTGTATGAGTGTTATAGTGTCCAATGTGCCTCCAAAAAGGCACTTTGAAGGGACATCACGGCGAAGGGATAGGGAGACAGGATTTTAGACATTTTGGTCTTATTTTAGTAAAAGTAGATCACTATGTTGAACATCATATGAGACATATTACCACGCTTAAAACAACAAAAATAACGATTTTGGGTTAACTGCCCATATACCGTGGCAATGGTTGTTTTTTATATATTTAATTGTATTAAATATTGTTAATCATCATGTATTGTCACCCTCTGCAGCTGAATGAAACCATATTATGCTACGACAGCCCACAATACTAACATGTTGAATGTGTTTTATTAGGCTAATTCTGCATTGCAGACTATGCTTCATCCACATGATCACTTTTCGACGATGTATTATTCCATGAAGTGGCTGATCTCTGGTTTGATCTTGTGTGACTCCATCAGGTAAACTGGCGTTTTTTAAGGCCATTGTCATTGGAGAGCCCAAGCCAACAGTGACATGGAGCAGAAATAATGGAGATGTGTCCGACCCCTCGAGATACCAGGCTAAATACGACCCAGTCGTCGATGAGCACATATTCGAGGCGAGTCTATCATGTTTCTTTACCATGCCATATGGCGAATGGGGTAGTCGTACATTAAGGAAACAAATATAGCACAGCTAGGACTCTATGACATCAAACGATATCTTCTATGAACTATAACTTCCCTGTCCCCTGCTATTAACACCACTGCCACTTCACATTATGCTCAATAAATGTCTGTTTATAAAAAAGAGTAGGCATTCATCAGTCATATTTTCAATCAATTATTTAATCAATCAATAATTCAAGGCACTAATAAAACATTCTGCCAGAAAATGTGACACCAACAGATCTTTAAAGCCCATCTATGTATTAAAGAGAATAACAGAGAGAATTAACACATACATTACTCCTATATTTTCTTTTAACATCTAGATGGTCAATGTTTCGTCCGATCAAGCAGATACCTACAAATGCTTTGCTGTCAATGAATACGGAAGAGCAGTGGTCACGGTTGTCCTGAATATAATCGAAGGTGAACACCTTTATCTGATAGGTATAGCTTTGTGAAAATGTCTTAACTGTCATTAAAATAGAATAGATCAAATTGACCTTGTCTGCTTTCAGTTGGTTTCAAGAAGAACAAAGCAAAACCACCTCCAGCCGCATCTGCAGATGGAGATTTTACGTCTGTACTTACAAGGAAAAGGTGATCGACACTGTGCATGGCTTTGAACTGTACTATTGTGTCCTTCTATTGTTTATCATATCATTATAATAATGTACATTATACAGTATCATTTGTACACACTAATGTACTAAAATGTGCTCCGTTCATTTCATTGGGTTGATTTTTTTGATTTTATTGATTTTAAAAGCAGTACACTAATTTTACCATTTTTTTCCTACATTTTACAGCAAGATTCGACCCAAATCACAGCAAACTGAGAAGAAAGACGGAGAGATAGATCCAAAGTTCTGGGAGATTCTGCTCAGCGCAGATAAGAAAGACTACGAGAGCATCTGTAGAGAGTTTGGAATCACAGACTTCCGCTGGATGCTCAAGAAGCTAAACGAGATGAAGAAAGAGAGAGAGGAGGAGCAAGCAGTGGTTTGTCAATTGTTTAGGAGAGAGAGAGTTGCCTTTCAAAAATACTCGCTCGTTTCTACTTAATACTTAATTTACTTTCCTTCTTTTATTAATGCAGTTTGTTAAAAGCATTTCAAATCTGAAGCCTATTCAAGTGGTTGGAGATGGAACAGCGTCCCTTGAAATCGATTTGGATCTCATTGAACCGAGCAGCAGGATATTCCTGTACAAGGTTTGCCTCAAACAAAGCCACTCTTTACCATGAAATATGATTATTTAAACCTCTCCGATATATAATACATAATGCTTCCCTACCATTTGCACACATACGTCAAGTGAGGATTGTTTATTTGTGCTCTCACTCACTGAAAGACACTGAAGCTCTCTCAGAGGGCTTCACAGGCCCTGATCAGTAGACTTGAAGAATTCAGATAAGGAGAAAAAGAGTTTGGGTCAGACTATATTACATTGTTTTTGAATAAACACTTTTGGGAAATAACACCATTACAGCGTTCCGGATATAGGCCAGCGAGAAGGAAAACAACAATCAAAAAAAGAAAAAAAGAAAACCCAGGGCTACTAAGGCTCTCAATGGCAGCATTAACCTGGAACATTGTGTTACAATTGAAAAGAAAATTAAAAAAACAAATGATCTGCTGTAGGATGGTGTGATGGTTCCGTATACAAAGGAGTTGGGGGAGAAGATGAGGCACAGTCTTAAAATAACAGGCAGGAAGTATGTCTTCAGCATCAAAGATCTCCTACCTGATGATGCAGGACTGTACCAGGTTGATGTTGAGGATGTCAACGTGTTCTCCACCGATTTTAAAAGTAAGTGCAAATGCAATTGCGCATAACGAAATTGCATCTCTATGACATATTAGATATGTGATGTATCTTACACATATACTGTTGCATAAAAGGAACATTCAAGATTATATTGGAAATTAAAATACTAAAGAAATATCTCTGATCTCTTACATTCTTCAGTCCCTCCTGTGGAATTCTTGGTGAAAATACAGGAAGTGAGCGCGACTGAGAGGCAAGATGCAGTGTTTGAGGCTGTCCTGTCGAACCCCTTCTCCAAGATTTTGTGGTTTGGCAAAAACCAGCCACTGGAGCAAGGTGACAAATATGACATTGAGGTGTCAGAGGACAAGCTCATCCACAGACTGGTGGTGAAAGACTGTATGGTGGTGGATAAAGGAATCTATTCTGCCTGGGCTGGGATCAAATCATGCAACGCGTGGCTTCTCGTCGAACGTATGTTTTTTTGTTTTTTTTACAGAAGAAATGAAAAACTGACTGCATTCACAATGGATGTAATCATGCTTGATAATGATCACTACCTCTCAAACACCCTTAATTCTCCCGACAGCTGACAAAGATGCACAGAAGGGCAAAAAGGTGGAAAGGAAGAACACTCGGGCTGGTGGCTCAGGGGTGGACCTCACAAAGATTGCCCAGGAGCAGCAAGCAAAGCTGGACAAAGTGAGAGGAGAAATAGCTGAGCTGAAAGCAGCCAAGGCAAAAGAGGCTGAAGAAGCAGCTGCGGCCGCTGCTATTGTTGGAGGTTCATCTGGCAATGCTCATCAAGGTAAGCACAAAGGCCATGATAATAGCTGATTCAAGACCATGACAGTAGACCATGAAAACAAACCATGAGGTTTGTTCTCCTGCCTTGGAGGTTTTTTCCAAGACGCGTGAACAACGCTCAGTTGTTTAGACAGTTTAACCCCCATGTTATTGTTAGTATTGTACGTTGCATTTGCATTTTAAATATATTTTCTAAAATACAAGCTATTTCAGCACATTCAAACTGATATTTAATGTAACTTTTCTAATATGTCTCTGAAATAATCCTGCACATTGCCAGGTATCTAAAAAGATATGGCTAGGAGTAAACTTTATTCCTGCTTTAAAATATATATTGATTTTAAGTAATTAAATAAATAAATAGAATCAATAGAACTGTATTTGGTATAAACAATAATGGTTGAATTATAACTGGCATGGACTTTACTGTTGTGGTCTTAATGGTTAGGTGGATCGGATTTAGGTGGATCGGATTTAGGTGGATCGGATTTGGGTGGATCGGATTTGGGTGGATCGGATTTGGGTGGATCAGATGTGGTTAGTGGTAAGATGAGCCCTTGAGGAAATGGATTTAATGTTGTTGCATGAATCTAACATGCATATCCAATGTTGATTAACTAGTTCACTTTCATCACTTTACATCTTCCTCATCAATACATTTAGTGGTGTATCAGTTGAATATAAAAGAAAGTGTTGCAAGATCTCTTGAAAACAAAAGCAACATTAACTCTCAAAAAGGAGCTCTAACCATAACAGCATCAGCATACATTTTCAAGATTAACCTTTTTTTAAATTGAATAATCAATTCCTAAGAGACACCATAGTTGTATGGTGTCATATAGGAAAAGTTTGTCATTATTATGTCAACCAGTTACCATGTAAAAAGTCAAAGTCAGACTTATATTTGTTGTTTTTTCTTTCAAGAAATGGCACACACTGGCTTTCTGACATTCAACTGGCACACTACCCCTAGGCCAAACACAGGTTTCATTGGTCTCATTGAAAAGTTGTAAAGAGACTAAATTCAATGATTAGGACTAGGGCTGCTACTAAAGTCTGTTGTCATTATGATGAATCATCTTTTATCCTTTTGATTAATCGATTAATCATTTATCTATACAATGTCCTTAAATAGTGGCAATTGCCAATCACACATTGTGACAGCCTAAAGGCATGTTTGCTTGTCTAACAAGCACCAAAAATAATAAGTCAGAAAAAGGTTTTATTTTGTTATGATCTGAAACACAGAAGTAACCAAATAACCAAATGTGTATATAGTATTTCTTAATGTGAAGTACAGACAAATTAATTTCAATAAATTCAGTTGGTAGAAGCACTAATGACTCAGAGTCAAATAAAAAAATTAAAGAGCTGTATGTGATGTTAGAAAATATTAACTAACTTTAGTTTTATCTACATTTACAGTAGTGCCTGGAATTAAAAGTGGACTTGGCGATATTTATGCCATCCAAGGTCAGTCAACCGAACTGATTGTGAACACGAATACGGTATGTGACGGAGCCTGGTTCAAAGATGGACAGCAGGTATGTCTACAGTTCCAACTTACATGGTACGCATCTGGCTAGTGTTGACACTTTAATCTAACACTTTCATTTTTTTTCACAAGTTGACAGATAAATCAAAAGGAATCAGCATAACCAAAGATGGAACATGTCATAAACTGACAATTAGTAGATGTGGAGACGATGACACTGGGTTGTACAGTTTTGTCTCAGGAGAGCACAGTACTCAAGGAAAGCTCACTGTTGGAGGTAGAGTTTCACCCCCAAAACACACAAATGGAACTGACCGAATACACACACTACCACATCTACCACACTTTGCTCTGTTTTTGACAGATATACCTGTAATTGATCCCGATGATCTTCACAAGTTCTCCAGGCCTGTCATCGTACGGGTGGGTCAGAACGCCGCTTTCAAGATGCCCTTCCCGCCACAGGAGGGCTTGGTGATCAAGTGGATTAAGGGTGGCGTTGAAGTGAAGGATGGCGGCGGGGTCAAGATCGTGAAGGAATCAAACCACAGTCGCCTATTGCTGAGAGACTGCCTGAGGACTGACACTGGCGATATTAAAATTCAACTGCAAAACCAATTTGGGGCAGTGGAGGCAAAATCTAATCTTATTGTTTTAGGTACTGTACCAATGGAGGAAAAAAGAAATGGATGAAATATTTGAGACACAATTTCCATAGCACTGTTATGTTTATAATTTATTGGAATTATAAACATAACATTTTCCTCCCAACAGACAGGCCTGGTCCACCAGATGGCCCAGTAGAGGTTTTGGAAACCACCTCCTCCTTGATTGAGATAACATGGAAACCGCCCAAAGACGACGGAGGCTCCAGCGTGACTAACTACATCATAGAGCGGCAGCAGGCGGGCCAGTGTCTGTGGACCAAGCTCGGGGACGTCTCGGCTGACAAGACCAGCTACAGAGACAGGAACGTGACTCACGGCAAAAGATACAACTACAAGATATTTGCTGAAAACCCAGAGGGTCTGAGCGACGCCTTGGACACAACGGACAGCATCATGGCTGGCATGATGAGTAAGCAAAGTTAACAACGGTGTCTTGTTAAGCTTCTTCATTCAGTGTAGCAGCTGAAACCTCCCTTCTTGTATTGCTTCAAATCAATCAAATAAATGGTAAATGGACTGCATTTATATAGCGCTTTTATCCAAAGCGCTTTACATTTTGCCTCACATTCACCCATTCATACACCGACAGCGGTGTCAACCATGCAAAGCAACAACCAGCTCGGCGGGAGCAGTTAGGGTTAGGTGTCTTGCTCAGGGACACCTCGACAATTAGCTAGGCGGAGCCGGGGATCGAACCAGCGACCTTCCGGTTGCCAGACAACCGCTCTACCCCCTGAGCTACCGTCTGCCAATCCTGCAGTTGGTGTAGAAGCTTATCTTACAACGTATTCATGTTATAAAAGAACAACAAGACTAGGTTAAAACCTAGTATATGGCTGGACCGTGTATGGTCAATAAACGCCCCCCGAGTACATAGAGGACTATTTGCGCCGATTCATTTTGAAAACGCAACGGCCAATGGGCAACCTCCACTCGGCAGACCAATGGTGTAACTTCATCACTCAGTCAGTCACTCAGTGACAGACTTTCCCATTTGCACGGCTGTCTGCATTGCTGTCATTGCTGTGGTCCAGCCAAAAACAAGTATTTAGTCTCATCAGTCATCAGAGGTAAGGTCCTCTGTTGAGACTCAGGCTTGTCTGGTATCCCTAGCAGAAGGCTGGGCTGGCTTGGGATGACCATTCAACAGGGTTATAAAACAGATAACAAATGATCTTGCATTCTTCAGCCTATACATACCCATGTATTAGCCTAGTGAAGTAAAGCTAACACATTATTAGCAATTAACTGCGGTTAGTGGAAGAGTGTGACAGAACTGAAAGAGATAAATGCATGCATAGCAGTCCTTGCTCCACATTTTTTTTGCACATGTAGAAACTATGCTAGTCTGAGTCGCGCTAACTGATTGTGTATCTGTATTAGGGTCCATCCAGAATAGTGCGTGTGTTTTTTTCTTTGCGTGCTCTTGGTGCTTTAGTGCACAATTTCACTGAAACGGAAATGGAATAATTTGAAATAGGCCTACCGTTCGGTACAGAATGTTTGGTTCGGTGCACATTGGGATCCAAATGAATATAGTCTAGTGTTACTTTTTTATGTGTGGAACCAAAAATCAAAGTTTCCCCCCCAGAGTCCTAACTGAAGTCGCACATTAATAATCGCCAGTTAAACTCACATTTACATTTAGGGCATTTGGCAGACGCTTTTATCCAAAGCGACTTACAAAAAGTAATTTTTGAAAAATGTGTCGAAAGAGGTTATGTACACACATAACATGTTATTCGCCATGCATGCTAAATGTAAATCGTTTAGGCAGCACGAATTGATGAAAAGACGCAAACGCTAACCGCGATGCTAACGCTAGATATGATCAAGAAATATTATAATGATATAGTTTACAGTCCATTAAACACATGTTGAAAGTGATTGAGCTGAATACATTTTTTTATGTACTTACATACATTATCCAGAGCTGAAATATTTAAACCACTATTTAATATTCATCATTATCCTATCGTTCCTTCAGTTTTGTCAGGTCCACCAGGGGCACCCACAGTGGTCAGTGCCTCCAAGACTTGCATCACATTGACCTGGACACCCCCTGAGAATGACAGAGGAGTGCCAATCATTGGCTACCAGGTGGAGAAACGCAAGAAGGACATGCATCAGTGGGTTGCCCTCAATAGCCTTAACGAGCCCATCAGAGGTATTTATTGGTATTGTATTGGCTATCTCCGAATCCATTGGCTGACAAATGGATGAATCATCAGTTTCAGTTCATTTATATTTTGTCCCCCACCATACCCTCCACCTTAGCTGTAAGCTATGCAGTTAAGGATGTCACAGAAGGAGCAGAGTACGAGTTCAGAGTTACAGCCATTAATGAGTCTGGGGCTGGTGATCCTAGCCCTCCTTCTCAGATGGTGTGTGCCAAGAATCCCAATAGTAAGTTCATACAAACTTTCAAGCTGATCAGCCCGAATAATACTGGCATTTCCTCGTCGGCATTTTACTGTAAAGGTTGCGTGTATTTTTTTTTATCTAGTGAGGCCTTGTTTTAAAGACCCAGAGGACTTCATCGTGGTCAGAGCTGGGAATTCTGTGCGTGTTAAAGTAAATTACGAGGTAAGGTATGGAGTACTACCTTAAATTGATATTTGATAATTAACTTTTTATTTTTAACTTTTTTTAAAACCTCAAAAAAGGTTAGGATTAGGCTACATATTGTATTATGATAAAAGCCATATGCATTTTAGTCTAGAGAATGCCCTGGTTTATACATGTGTGCGATTGGTCTCATATTCTCCACCTTATTTTCTGTTAACCCTAACCCTTTTTTTCAGGGTGAACCTCCTCCGGAAATCACTTGGTTGATGGACGATGAACCAGTTTCATCCCGGGTTAACGTCATCAATACAGAGGGAATGTCCCAGCTTGTAATTCCCTCTTCCAAACGTAGCGATTCAGGAATCTACACCATCAGGGCCAAGAACTCAGTGGGGGAGTCTGTATTTGACATTGAGGTTAGAGTCACAGGTAAGGACATAAAAACAGATTCACTCCATGATTGCTTTGTGTGACTCAAGCAGGTAAACTAACAAACAAGAAAGCCTTTGACAATGTCCCAAGTTGGACTTTGACTTCATATTAGATATGAGTTATTGAAATGGAGCCAACTCAAATTGTGGACAGCATGCAGGTTTACACACAAGGTTGATGAGAAAAGATTTTTGTTCGTTTTTTATTATAGTAAAATGCATCAAATCTGACCTATTGGCCTGCATTTGCAAAAAATACATTGAAGATTATAGACTACAGACCCCTCATCATGCTTCAACACATCCATAGAATATAGAACTGAATACGCCCATGGTGAGCAGAAATAGTAGTGAACAAAATCACAGTTCAGCGTGAGTTCAGACCAGACCTACACGCCCAGAATAATATTCAAGACACTGCTCAATAACCCCTCAATATGCGTTTCCAGATGAGCCCAAGAGCCCCGGGCCAGTGGAGATCGAACAAACAGTCCACGGCAAAGTTGTTCTCTCCTGGGCCCCGTCCCCGGATGAGGAGCTGGACGACCGCTTGTACTATGTGGTGGCGGAGCACGAGTCTAGTACCAGGGTATGGAAGAACATAGCGGACCGCCTCTTCTGCCACACATACACAGCCAGCAACATTCTCCCCGGGCGGGAGTATCATTTCCGCGTCTTTGCCAAAAACGATATGGGCCTATCGGACCCATCTGATTCACCCACGTGGGGTGCGAACTGCAACAGAGGTGGGTCTTGTTGAGTGATTCACTATGGGATAGGGGTATTGGATTACACCAAGTACAACACAATTAAACTAAGTTAATTATATCTTTAGACATTTACATTTAGTCACTTTTATTCAAAGCAACTAATGCTGAGCACAATCAAATCATGATTGGAGCAGCTACACCCTAGTTTCCAAAAGAACTACTGGACAGAGAACAGAGTAGCTATAGGAATCAGAACACAAGGTTGGTTAGTGGATTTTTTGTTTGTTTGTGGTAGTACATAATAGTTACATCAGACAATACATCTCAACAAAGTGCATTCTAAATTGGAATGCACTTTCTGCTGTAGTTCCCCTGGTGACCAGCGGCTGCAGCTCCATGGAGGTGAACTTTGAGAGGCCTCCGTCCATCCTGGTCCCTCTGAAGGTGCACACCCCACCAAAGGGCTACCAGCTTTACATGACATGCGCTGTGCGGGGATGCCCGATGCCCACCATCACCTGGTACCTGAACGACATGTGCATCAACTCTGACAACAACTTCTACATCACCAACACTTATGGCGTGTGCTCCCTGTATATCCTGAGAGTGCGTTCCAAGGACAGTGGAGAGTATAAAATTGTTGCCGAGAACCCGCTCGGCAGGGCAGAGTGTGCCACAAAACTTGCAGTTAAAGGTATGGTTTGAATTTGATACAAATATGAAATAGATTTTTTATACTCCAATTTATATTTATTAACTTTTCTTTAAACCTAACTTCGATTTTCCCTCTGATTTCCTTCACAGAATGAATTTGCGAGAAGACCTGGAAGTGGCAGATGAGTTCATCTTCCTACATACCTTGCATGGGATAATTTACATTATTAGAAGTTATTAGTTATGTTGTCATTTAATGTGCAGCAGTGGTTGCCATATAAATTATCTGTAAAACCAACCATTTACATCACTTACTGCTTAATGACTTTTCAATGTAATATAAACCAATTCTAAACTTTCATTATTTCATATATATCCATCCAGCTAAAAGAAAAAGTTCTTAATTGTGTTTGTTACTTAGAAAAAGGGGGTTGATGATGCTCGGCCTAAACAACTGCAATAAATCAACAAATTGTTATCTAATTTTCCTGCTGTGTTCCTTTCCATCTTCAATGTCATTTAGCATGAATCATCCTTAGTTAATACTTGACATTTCAGATATGGATGTGCTGCATTGTTTTTCTGTGACTGGAGCATAGATAGCTGTTGACTCAGAGCCTTTACAGAATCACACAGCTTTCATTACGAAGCTCATATTACCATGCACGCACCATATCCCCACACCTTGTGAGCCAAGTGTACATTTCATTGGTTTTCCAAATATATCTCTATATATAAAAAATGTCTATGAGGAGATGGCGGGCCGCAAATATAGAATCAGTCTATGTTTTATCTTGAGCCAAAGAATGATAAAAAGGCAGCTTTTCCAATAAACCTACTTCTACATGTATAATCTGAAGAAATGTAATGAATAGACATACACGTTCAATAAAAAGCAATGAACTGCAACAAAATAAAAAAAATGAGGTTAATATTGAACCCAATACAACAAAAAGACAGCCATTAAGCTGTATGGCAAAAGCTGGGGACACGTCTTTGGGTCGCCTTGAACGAGTTCTGATTGATGATGGTGACTGACATGAGGTATAGACAGCACTGACTATGTTGGAATAATTGACGTGGGTGTTTGTTCCTTAAAAAGTTAGCTTCCTGTATGTTGTGCCCCAGGTCAAAGGTCACTGTTTATGTTTTTTCTCATTGCGTGCCCCCTTGACTCTCCTAACTTTAATGCAACAGCTTTGAGGCCATTTACGAGACCAGCATGGCCCCTATTCAAACTGGCTGGGCATGCCGTGACGTCTTCACCCATCCATGTGTAGCCACAAAGCCTGTAACTGAATGGAGGCTAACGCTAAATGCACAACATGCAACCCCATTTATTTTCTATCAGTCCTATCATATAGAACAGTGTCTGACTCACTGAAATGCCTGATTTGCTTTGGAGAATTAAACTTGCCAGGATGTCCACATGGGCTTGATTCAGGGCCGTATTTCATACCCTGACCTTGTATTATCAACCGGGGATTGTTTTACCAAATAAAAAGTATCAGGTTAATTTTAACAGGCCAATAAAGTCATTCATAGCGTGATCACGTTACCTCAAGGAATCAAGCATTGGACTCAGAAGGCCACCGAGACACCCAAACAGCTATGATGTGCATCATCAGAGATCACGTAATGCTCCATTAGATTGTACTGTTGTTGAAAACTCATTTCAACAAATTATAATAAACTAATTTTATGTGCTTGTATTGAGTTGACTAAGATTATGCTGGCAAGTAATACTCGACTACGACGAGGTAAAAGTCTCAACAAAAACATAGAATACTTTAATTAATACCACAGGGTGTTGGGTGTGCGAGGTATAATCCACCTCGTATAGCTACTGCCAAATGATCCATGTCATGAGGATACGACGTAAGAAGAACCAACCTCCACCCAATGCGATAATACAGGTTTAAACCAAGCACATTTAACCACTCTTTTATCACCTTACAAAAAGGGGTGTTCGCTGGGACATCGAGCAGAGACAAGACTGAGACAGACAGGCGGAGGAGGACGCATTGAGTGCAAAAGGACATACATCTCGCAAGTATGTGGATACAAGTTTAGATTTTTTCGGGGGCTTATTTTTCTTAATTTACATTATCAACAAAAGGTATTTATTCTAAATATTTTTGTAGAATAATCCAAATTGGATATATGGTGTACAATTGAAAAGATATACAAATTATATATATTTTTTCTCGTCTGCATATGTGATAGGTATAAACGGCAAATGTATTTTCAATGTAGGGTATGCTTCATTCAAGGTGTATGTGATTTATGTGCAGCAGGTAATTTCTAGAGCTTATGAATTAATAACAGCCTTTAATCTGGTTTTACCAGTCAATTATGGATAAGGCATACTTATGAAAGACAGCATGCATGCAGCATGCTGAAATATTGCAATCAATACATTGTGTCTTATCTGCCTAATCCATAATTACAAATGTATTGTAGTTTATTATTAATTTATCATTTACTATCACTATTATTAGTATTCATGGTAATGTTATTGTTATTAATTATTATTACTATCATTATTATTGTGTTGTTAGGGAAATCTGGCAGAAAGGTGATAGATCTGAATTGTGCATCTACTGCACAAATTGTACTGAAAAACTGCTATTAGTTCCAGAGGAAGTGTTCTCTTGTGTAATTAGTCCACTGAACAACCTATTAAGGTATACAAGCAGAAACACAGCACTTCCCTCCAATCAACAAGGCATCATTAAATTGAATGCCAAATGCCAAACAACCACTACATTTCAGCTATTCTGTTGTCAAACACCCTAACTTTCCTTGTTTGGCCTTTCGCTGTATGAGCTATAAAGCACAACAAATGCTGGCCTTTAGTTATTATTGACAAGGGTTAGAGGTTCCCGATAGATTTCCTAGAATGTGGGCCTTGTTATGCCATGATTATATCTATTAGCTCCCAGCAGACAATTACCAACTGTACCAACTGTATATTTTACAGTTTTTAATAAATAAAACATTCAAATTCCTCACATTTCACAAGGTACTCTTGAAAATGCATCTTTATGATTTACTTTAGTAGCGGCCAAATCACAGAAACGTGCCTTGGCTTCAGCAAGTAACTGCAATGGCACACTGGCCCTGTCCTCTTCTATGTTTGGCTTGGGAGCAGTTACATTTCTGGCGCAGTCACTTGGCACCGTGGGCCGACTCTGCCTGAAGGTGGGGTTTCACATTCCTCTCTTTACAGTATCCTGGCAACAGCCTGCCGAGGTCACTCACAACACCCAGGCATGCTGAAAAAGTGATGTCATGAATCCAGTAGGATGTAGGACCGACCATGGCAACCAAGGACCCTTGTGACATTTGGGTTGCTGGCGATGGCATTCGATGAAGCTCGCCTTTTCCCCAAACTGGACAAGAACCTCCTAAGTGGCTCCTAAAATTAAACAAAGCACAGCTTTACTATTTCAATAAAAACTGAATGTGTACTTGGCCAGGTTGCAGTTGGTGGCATAATATTTAGCCCATCAGAGCAAACTTGGTGAAATTGGTTGTCAGCACTCTCTTCGTGTGTTAGTGACATATAGTATTTCACACATGTTGCTATTTGAGGCGAAGACATTCTGTGTGTCAACTCCATGGCTCCAGACTACCACCAATTTGGTGGCATTTGCAACTGTTTGTGTCCAGTGCCACTACAAATAATAATTGGTGGCACTGCTACCGCTTGACTTC
>OMKP01022974.1:0-12841 GCA_900302375.1 Bathygadus melanobranchus
TGGATGGATGGATAGATAGATAGATGGATAGATAGATAGATAGATGGATAGATGGATAGATGGATAGATAGATAGATAGATAGATAGATAGATAGATAGATAGATAGATAGATGGATGGATAGATAGATAGATAGATAGATAGATAGATAGATAGATAGATAGATAGATAGATGGGATGGATGGATGGATGGATAGATAGATAGATAGATAGATAGATAGATAGATAGATAGATAGATAGATAGATAGATAGATAGATAGATAGATAGATAGATAGATAGATAGATAGACAGATAGATAGATAGATAGATAGATAGATAGATAGATAGATAGATAGATAGATAGATAGACAGATAGATAGACAGACAGATAGATAGATAGATAGATAGGTCGATAGATACTGTGCAAGTGCACCATAATGCAAATCCGCTCCTGCAATAGAGTGCAAAGACTTGTCACATATTAACCAGCCCCCACATGTTGCGAATGCTTCAGATGAAACACTGGATGCCCAGTTCTAGTTTCTATTTCCAGAATACTGCTGAGCAAGAGATCCTCTCTCTCGAGTGTCCACAGCTTGAAATGTGGTCACCAGAACGGTGCTGAGTGTTGGTGGAGGCATATTGCAAATGTGATAAAGACATGGCAACAATGGATGCAGAAGACTTCATAAGGACCGACGTGGACACGGTGACAGTGTTGGCGTGTGAAGATGATAAAGAAGACCCAGAATGTTCTGAAGTGGAGGACCTGCAAAACAGGTAACAGATTAAGTCCTGTTTCAATCACATGTTGAATGTTGAGTTAAACAGAATAGTTCAGGGAACATGTTTTCACTTGCAGCAATCCCTTCACATGGAATCAGAATCAGCTTTATTCCCCATGTACATGTACACGTACTATAACTCACACGTACTTACACATGGATAGACATACAGCAATACCAGGACGGGAATAACAGAGCTGAACAAAGACATAAGCATATTTAACTCAAGACATTTAACTGCTATGTACAGGTGTAAAGTATATATAACAAAGTATATATGCAAGAAAAACAACGATGAGAAATTGTGGACAAAAACAATAGTTTCAATGATGCAGAGTGCAAAGATGCTGCAATAAGCCATCAGATATCAGTTATCAAATCAGATACACATACAGAATTGACTGCAAACGTATAATAAACAAATGTAATATAATAGAACATAGTTCCTTGATAAGCTCAAGGCCCAAGTGCTCAAAATGCTTTTGTGTTGTGCTTTTGTGCATTCAGCTTACGCCAGGCGGTCCACGATGAGACGGTCCGGCCCAAGATGCAATGCCTGATGATGGACCCCTCCTTCTCTATGGTCACCATGCAGGGGGAGGACAGTGGCATCGAGTGGGAGACCAGTGCCAGTCGCTGCACCACCCCTTGGGCGTCCGAATTCGGAAACACCCCTCTCGAATTGTACGCCTCTCCCACCGTCCGTCCCGCAGTTCCTGGAGCGCTTCCGGCAGGGAGGATCATCATTGTGATGGACGAGGAGAACATCTCCAGGAGGAAGAAAACCAAAGCCAAAGCGCGAAGTGCCTCAATCAAACGGCAACAGCAGGAGGATTTAGAGGAACAGGGTGAGGCCTTCGGGAGGCCAGAGTTAGTAGGATTCTCGCTTCCAAATGTGAAGGCCGACGAAGAACAAGAAAAGGTTGTGGAAAGTACGGCAGGAGACCAAGAGCAACAGCTATTCTGCTTGGTGGCCGAAGGCTCTGAGATCCTGAACATCATTGTTCCTCCTGTATTAGCATCCGTGGACGAGGAAGAGAGCACGGCTATGGAAGACAACTTGTCTTATCTGGAGTTAAGCCCGGTGATCAAATCCAGTGGCACGACCGATGGTAACATGTTTGATTTCAACGACGAGGTACCTATCTTAACACAAGAAGCCAGAGGGGCGGCCTCAAATCCATATGGTTCAAATGTGACGGATCCACCGGGGGCCCCAGTGATGAGGCCTCCGGCCAGAGGAGCCGCTTCCAATGTGGATTACTTTGAGAATTTCACCTTGATCGATGCTCAGGCCCCAGGAAGTCCTGCCGTAATTAAAGAGGGACAAGAGACGCAGCAGACAGGAGAACAAGAAGAAGTCAAGGAGAGCCAAGCCGACGAGGAGCCCAAACTCACTCTGAGAAATCGGGCCATCAACGTGGACGAGGAAGAAGCGGATTTTGGAGAAGAGGATATGACATGTGCACTGCTCGACGACGTTTTCTATTGCGGCACCAATGACGTCATGATCGAAGGGCCTTCAGACATCGAAGAATGCAAATCCCCCAGATCCCCATTGAAACAGAGCGGTTCCACTTTGTTCGGAAGTCAGGAGGACATTCTTACTCCTATCTTTCTCCCTGAAGGACCCGCTAAGATTATTGATCCCATTTTGTTTGAAGAACCCAAAGCGATGGCGTTCCTATACACAGACCTGTACGAGGAGGCGATAGGCAACAGAATACAGGAAGAGGACAGAGAGAGCCTGGCATCCGAGAAGTCTTTCCACAGCAGACACTCGGACAGGGAGGCCAGGGGATACCTGGAGAAATACGTCCTAAAAGATGAGACTCCCGTGTTGGAGACAACCAAGACAGAACCCGTGCAGGTAGAAACGGGGGGTATTCGATTATTGTCCCAAGACTCATATGATTTCGGAACTTTGCCCACAAATCCCGGAAAGGCAGAAAACAACGGTGAAGACGAAATCACAGACTTTTTCAGATCCAGTGGTAATTCATCTCCGTGTGATATGAATGAGCCTCCACTGGAAGAGGATGCCGCACAAGCAAAGATCAGGGCCAGGCTAGAGGTTATAAAGGCGACACAGCAAATGTTTCCATCTGGTAAACCCAGAGAAAAAGACTGCCATGAAATCAGAACAGAACAAACAGAGAGTTCTGAAAGCTATGAGTTTGTGTCAGATGACACAGATTGGAGTAGTATGCCTGAGGACGAGTTTGCTTCAAGTCTTCCTGAGGAATCTGGGATGGGGTACTCTGATGAAACAGCAGAACCTGTGGTGCCTCCCAGACGAAAGGCAGCTACCGCTCCCAAGACACTGCTGGACCTAACGCCCCTCAGCCCCGTCGAAGGCCCGGAGGAAGGAGAGGTGGCGGGTGTGAAGGAGCAGAGGGTGGAGGACAAAGAGACAGCGTCCCCAGTAGAGACTGCCGACGAGGGAGACGGGGAGGGAGAGGAGGGCAGCAGGCAGCAATCTGCCTTGACGGCAGATGCGACCGATACACCGGGGATTGTGAAAGACGAGGGCGGCGGCAGTGACATGGTCGGTAGTAGTGAAACCGATAAACACAGAGATATCGCATCGACCGGTTCAGCAAAGATGGAGATGGGATTAGACCAAGAAGGAATCAATGTGACTGAATCAACTGGGGGAGATGATAATACGTGTCCACCTGCATTAGTGCCTGAACCTGCTAAAGAGAAGGGACAGTGTATTATACTGTAGTTGTTTCATGGGCAACAATATATCAAATGTTTCACTTGGTTTGAATTAGTTGTTCATCACTGGTTGAACACCATCTTATGTCATCTGTATAGCATATAGTGTACATAGCAACTTATTCTATAGCTGCAGTTGCTGAAGCCAGGTGAATGGCATAATTGTATCCACATGAAAATGATTAGGATTGCTATTTAGTTTATTTGGGTACGTTTTTCAGAATTGACTCCTTTTGTTATGATGCGAGTATCATTACAATACAGTATATATTGACAATCTCTTGCTCAACCATTAAGACCGTGTCAACAATATACTGCAAAATAAAGTCTGGTATTGGGCACTGTAAAACCAGCTCAACAAGTTTGAGTTCATTTGATGTCTTAAAAGTTAGATTGAGCAATCTGGTTCATGAACCGCCGAGAAGTTTGTGGTCATAAGTATAAAAAAAGCAGCATTTAAACATGAACTGCCCTGATGATGACATACGAGCCTCAGTGTGACGCAGTATATGTGATATCACCCAGTTATTAGTTATTAATAGACCGCCTGGGGTCCTTAATCAGACAAACCGTCTTAACTAAACTGTTTTAACAAATACAAAATCCTTGATATGAATACATAATGGAACTCTGTTAAATGAGAGGTCTCCGTCAGAAATATTGCATTTGAGTTCTTAAACTTATCGCTAAAAATGTGTTTTGTCATAATCAAGGAAATCCAAATGAAAGAATGCCTGATGCATTTTGCATTGGGTGTTCTTGAGCTATGCTAAATATATGGCGAATAAACCGCGAGCAAAAGCAGCATTTGTTAATTAAGTCTTTTAATGTTTAAAATCCAACCCACATAAACGTGCACGCTTCTACACCACGACGGCAGGTGGCAGCAGCGAGTTTATTGTGACTCGACGACTACCCAATATGATCCAGTAGAAGCAAGCTGTACGCGTCAAGTGCGCATGCGTGAGATTCACTCATTTCACTGCCATGGAGGACTGTCTGCCTCCTGCTTTCTCCACTGATGAAAAACCTTCTGACTCTTTTGAGGATTGTTCGCCAGAGGACGGAGAGGTAGACGTATTTGGCGACCTGGCAGCTCTACCCGTGGAGGTTTGTGAGAGGCGGCCCACGTGTTTACGATGCCGGTATGTTGTGAGATTTCCCATGAGTTTTTAGGAGTCTTGTTTATGTGAGGACATCAAAGTCTGCCAGGGACTTTCTAGTTGCAAGCCGACATCATCCTTATGCTTCGTCTCCATCGTGTCTCCCTCTATAGTCGTCCTCAGAAAGTATGCCTCTGTCCCTTTCTGCCTGTGCATCCTTTGGAGGTGTCTACATGTTTGTACATAGTACAGCATCCAGCAGAGGTATGTGGGACAATGGTGCGCGCAATTTGAACAATATTCAGCCCTACATGATTTGAGGACAATCATATTGTCTTATCTGATTGCTATAGCTCGCTGTCCAGTTGTTGTTGTAGAAGTTTTATATCCTTGGAGCCATACTCACTTTGGATTAAAGCCTCTACTAAATGTAAATGTGATTATCTATGTATCACATAGCACATAAACGAAACATGCATAATGCATATAAATGATGAACATACTAATTATATTGCTTGCGTCTCATTTGTTTTACTTTCAGGAGAGTCGAGTCCTCCGCACAGTCCCCCTCCTGGCTGCTTGCCTGCCTCCAGGAAAATGCAACGTCATAGTTGGCAGGCGATTTAGTGAGGAGAGGTAGGTAATGTCCTGAAAGGCAGCCGCAAATGATTGTGTACAAAAAAAATTGCTGTTTATTTGTCTTTTATTGTGTACCACTTAGGCACCCTGATCTGGCAGCAGTGTGCCGAGACACCAGAACGTTAATCATGTACCCAGGCCCGGGTGCCCAGAACCTGGAGGAACTGTTGCCACACAGCCAGCCAGACCCAGACCCAGACACAGAGGCAAGGACAGCAGGCTACAACGTGATCTTAATAGATGGCACGTGGAGCCAGGCCAAGGACATCTTCCTCAGAAACAACTTGCTCCACCTGCCCAAACAGGTTTGTAAGTCTATGTCCTGGTAGCATCTTATCCAAGCTATCTGGCTGTTTACCAGCAAGGGGTTAACTTGGCAATTATGAGTGCTTGAATCTTGTTCTATTAACCTCGCCATTATACGTGCTTGAAACTCCTATGCAAATCTTACTGTCCTGGCAGCGATATATTGAAAAAAAGCATCAAGTGTCTGCGGAATGTCCTACATTTAATGAAAAGTGTCTGCTAAATGTCTTACATTTAATGAAAAGCATCTGCTAAATGCCCTAAATGTAAATGTAATGTATGTTGACATGATAAAACAGAAACCATTTGTTTTCTGGATTAATCATTGTACGACATAAATACATATTCAGCACCAAATGGTGTAGTCTAGTGGTTAGTGTGATTGACTCTGTTGAAATGTTCTGGGTTGGATCGCTAACTGGAGGCATCCTGGAGCAAGATAACATATACACTGTAAAGTCACTCATAAAGAGAAGATCATAGTTGACACATGTTTGTATGTCCTGGCACTTTGTAGGATCCTGTATGCTGGTATGTCTTAGCACTTGAAATAGTACATAGCTTTGTGTAGCATCATATCCTGGCTACCTGCTGTTGTACAGTAAGGAGCCAACCTAGCAATTGTAAGCTTGTAACTTGTTCTATTGACCTGGCAATCAGGAATGCTTGAAACTTGTTCTATTCTAATTGTACTATACCTTCAGCGATATATTGTTGTCTCCCTCTTTCGACAAATGTGTTACTTTTTGTAAGTCGCATTGGATAAAAGCGTCTACCACATGCCCTAAACGTAAATGTAAATGTAGATGTAAATCATACACGATATCGTTGCCTCATGTTACGTTGCTTGGAGCAGGTGCAGCTCAGCAGGACTCTATCCAGTCAGTATGTGATCCGTACTCAGCCCACCAACATCTGTCTGTCCACCCTGGAGTGTGCGGCCCTCACCTTGTCCACACTGGAACAGAAGGAGTGCATCCAAGAGGTGACGACTTCAATGCTTTTCTATACGTTTGTAATGTTAGTTAATGTTAATATGTTGAAAACACATACTTTATATATTTGTTTTTATTAGGTGATCTAGTAGCCGTAGTCATGTCCTTATTGCTTCAATTCAATTAATACCTAGAGTACCTAATTTAAGAAGTACACACATGTTCCAAAATGTACTTGTAGAATTATGCATTTTTACCTGCCAAATGGTTTAATCTATCTGCCATTGGCTGGTGGCAGGTGCTAATGTTGGACCCACTCTCTCTTCTACTGCTGCATCAAGGTGCTTCTGAGGCCCCTGACGGCGCTCTGCTCATTCCAGCTCCAGCACGGGGCCCAGGTCCACCACAGCAAGGAACATCTGCTGAGGAACGGGCTGTATGACAAGCCCATGCCCAAGAACAAACGCAAGATCAAGAGGATGGAGAAACTGGTCACTGACCAAAACGTTAGACTGGCCCCTGACTAATGAGTCCAGGGGCCGGACTTGGGGACAACTGGGTTTGTATGTGAGAAGGCACACCAGTGGCCATGTAAAGGAAAAACAAGTGACATGCCAGACATCTATAAATAGATGAACTTCGTCCCGTTTGTTCTGTGTTTACAACATTTTGGCGGGAAGACCTCTGATTGGAAGATGCTGGACAGTTTTATGTTAATGTTTTTACATTCGAAGTGCTCCGTACTGTACTACTTTATTAGGATAACTGCACTATGTAAAAAATGAAGTAACTTATGGGTTTTATATATTCATTAAAAACATTTTAATGCAAATTGCTTTTGTTGATGCTAAACATACCAATGTTTACGCTAATCGTATTCTGATGTTGCTCTTTCCTTTTCTTAATATTGTTACTCAGAACAGTTTTTAAAATTATACAACTGTAATGTCTGTAAAATATTATGTATTTTAAACTGACTTGAGTCTGTTTTATAAAGTGTGTGTGTGTGTGTGAGAGAGAGATTTTCAACAACAGTAAAACAAGTTGTTTTTATTAGACAAAAAGCATTAATCGTTTTGCATTTCTATATTTTGTGTTTTCTTCAAAAACCTTACTGGGCATGTTTGTTTTTAGATAATATGAAATAGCTATGAAGTGACATTTCAAGAGTAGTAAACATAAACAGCCTGCGTGCTGTTTACCGCCTTCCAGTGTTGAACGGCCGCTAAGAGGGTCACTATGTCCTGGAATTCTTTTACAACCGGGTCCCCATTTTATTTTTAAGTTGTGGACAACCAATATACACAACACACCTTGTTTACATCTAAGTGCGTCGATGCACCTGTCACACGGAGAATTAAGCCCCGCATAGCCCTGTATAGTGTTGTACAATAGATCATCGTTATACGATACTTTTGGGGCTGTAGGGCCCCACATACTGAATATATAGCCTACAGTGTATGGCCGTATATTCAGTATGAGGGGCCAGTCAGGATACTTGTGTAATACAGCAAGTCCTAAAATTATACTCAATATGATATCCGCTGTAGACGGATCATAATATTTGGACTACTGCGCACGCGTTACCACGCCTGTTTGTATTCTATTTGACGCATCAAATGGATACAAAATAACAAATGTAGGAAGAATAAACAACACATCACACGACGCCGACGCTGTCTGCGTGCGTATCTGCTCGGACCAGAAACCGATTGGCGCCAGTGCGCATGCGCCGGCCGCTCCGCTCCCCGCCATCTTTATTGCACGCTTTGTTCATTCTGGAGTTAACAGGGTCGACTAAGTCACATTTTTTTACCAGCGCAATTTAAAAAAAAATAATAATTTGAAAGCTAAACGCGCGTTTATCCGCGACAGTCGTGGATTTGTACTCAGGGTTCAGTCTTGCGCTTGGCCACTACGTTTTAATAAAATGGACGACGAGCAGCCCAAGACCTTGTAAGTGTGATTGTTAACACAGCTAGTAGTGCTGGGATGTCCGTAGTACTGCTACCACTAACGTCTTTAGCGGTTGTTTACAAGCCATTATTAACTGTCGGGACAAACGGTGACTTTCGTCGTCCGAATTACAGCGCCGTGTTTGGCCTAATGTTGTCGCTTCACTCTTTGTAGCGTCAACGAGTCGGAGGTTAAATGTTTACTGGAGCTACAGCAGCCTGTATGTGATTTGTCAGTCATCTCCCCCCCCCCACCCCCCATGTGTGTGCCATGGTAAGTCTGCTCGTCTGCGTGTTGTGTTAACGTGTGTCCCCCCCCGTCCAGGTATGTGGGGAACTTGTCCAGGGATGTGACGGAGGCCCTCATCGTGGAGGTGTTCGGCCAAATCGGACCCTGCAAGAGCTGTAAAATGATAGCAGATGTAAGCCGCCACGACTGTCTTTTGTCCCGTGTGTAAATAATGCCTCATTTAGGTACCTGTTTGCCGTTCGTCTGTTCCTCGCACAGGTGTCGGGACTAAATAGCCAGGATGATTTCAAAACATCACTGGGGATGTGCCTGTTTGTGGCTGAGAGAGCCGACAATGTTGAACTTGTTGGGTTGAAATGAGATGGATGGGGATGGGTTTGATTCTGTTGCATCCTCCTCGACAAGATTGGCAGCTGGATATACCGCTGAATTTGAACCCCGGCGGTAGTGCATGCATGTTACGGACGCTGTAAACCTTGCTTATTCCCCGACCATCGTTTTTATGAGCTCTAGTACAACAACAGTAATATAATTGACTGCCTCTGTTTGACAGTTTCACTCCTAGCAATTACTGGAAGGCACGATTCCTCGTTTGTGTTTTGTGCTCTCACAGTTTCTTCATTTCCCACGAGGTTTTTTGGGTGGAAATAATATTCCTTACCCGTCTAAAGGCCACCATTATACGTCTGCGTTGAATAGCAGCTGTAGCCATGCTGCGTGTCTCTCTCTCTGCTGTGTAGTCTGCCAAAACGGTGACATCTGGTGATCTTGATAATATAAAGATGTCGTCACCAACGAACCAGAAGAGACAAAGTGTCGTACGTTGCCCTGGCGTGTAGTTAGACTTTCGGAGAGGCGCGCGTAACCCACGTCTGCAGCCTCTGTGCTGCGCAGAGAGGCCCCTGGGGTGTACCTACAGTGGCTGACCGATGCTGGCCTTAAAGGGCCCCTATTTTACCACACTCACGCCAATCACACACTCACCTGGTGGTAAAATAGGGGCCCTTTAAGGCTGTCAGGGGTTGTTGTGTGACTAGCTGTGATTAAGGGCTTTACAAATAAACCTGGCCATGTCACGCCAACGGTCACTGAAGTGGGGGGGGAAAACCCCACGAAAACGCCACAATTGACTTTGTGAATGTCTTGTCTTGGCAGATGGCGGGCAATGATCCCTACTGCTTTGTGGAGTTCTATGAGCATAGACATGCTATTGCTGCTCTCACGGCCATGAACGGCCGCAAAATCATGGGGAAGGTAAGACATTGACATTCTACTGGGTGAGTAGGGGAGGGAGGGGGGCACGGGAGGATAGGATCAGGATAACAGAGAGGAAGACTGTTAAACAACAATAATAATACACCGATTAGTCAGCAGCAACCCGGTTTTTAAACAAAGGTGTGGTACTGGCCCACACAAGGGTCAAGGGTAAGGAAATACATGTTTTACTTCCTTGTAATTACGATAAATCGTGTGATGGATGGTCGTTCGTTTTCCCCCGAACGCCAAGACATTACGGTCTGTGATACTGGGATCCCACAAGCGCTACGTAGGGAATTTAATTATTATAGTATTATACGAGACAAAACTCATTTAGCAGAGTCTTGTCTTGTACAGATGCAGTTCCCTCTGTATATTTAAGAACACCTTCATGCTCGCATTGCGGTGTAGAACACCACAATGCATTTAGGGAAATAATCCATTGCATTTATTTTTGAATGTAGCACTCCCTGTACATATTGTTAGTTTCTAACTTAAGTCTCATAAGGAGTATGTTTGAGCATTATATTCACAAATATACAACTTTGTTTTCTTTTGTGATAAGTTTCTTTTTAAATGTGATTGGGCAATTATATCCTTTGAAGGAACTATAGAATAAGCCAATAGAGATTATCATTAATTAGGTTTAACTGGTATTTCTTTTGATATATATTTTATTTGAGCTGCTTCACTTAGGCTAATACTTTCAGGAGATTCATATATATATTTTCAGACTTGAAAACGAATGATCAAGTAAGATAGACAAGATTATATACAATCATAGAGGTTTCACATTAGATTTGGCCAGGGCCACAGTGCAATAGATAATAAAATTATATATTGGACTTCAAATACATGTAGTACCTATTTATATTTAAGAAAACCCCATGACAACGTGTTATTATTATTACTTGGACAGATTATAACGTTGACTTTAAGTGCAGACTCTCTGTTGCTGTGTTGGAATATTAATTTCTTCATGCATGCGTTTAGTGTTATTGCTGTATATGTCCTTTCATCTTTCTCTAAGGTTGAGTTTATTCTTTATTTTCTCTTCCCACCATTGTTCTAGAAGTTATTTGGATATAGAATCCAAATAAGATCAATTAAAACCCGTTCAGTTGAAAATATTTTATCCTCAACAGGTATTGAAGGACCATTTGAGGAGTATTACAAGTTCGTAAATTTCACTTGTTTTAAGTCCCTTGTTGTTTGGACCTTACTTGCTAGAATTTCCTCAAAGTTCTCACAGTGAGCCTCAAGTCTTCATAGTTATGAGCAAAACATCTCCATTTCCCTCGCTATATACAGTCCAGATTTTTGTTTTAGTTCATGTTTCAAACGGACAATCCTAGATTAAAATGAGTACATGAAATATACCAATAAGCATTAAAAGAAAAAGAACTCTAACCCAAGGGTGCACATGCATACCACCTTTTTCTTTATAACTTAAGCTCTGAATCATGTAAAATTGGTTTAGGACAAGCCCCTCTGCTCAGCAGACACGCTCACTGTGAACACCGTCTCACTAGACACGTCTCTCCCTCCCTTGCACTGCTTCTATTTCTCTGCAGGAGGTCAAGGTCAACTGGGCCACGACCCCAAGCAACCAGAAGAAAGACACAAGCAGTGAGTGTTTATGTATAAATAAATAAATAGATATATTTTGAATATAGGATTTATGGACTCAATATGGCTCTTGCACACCATGGATTTGTTTTGGAATCTGTCTTTAGCTCCTTTTACACAGAGATCCTAGAATATTGCCATAAAGACGTTCCTGCATTATGCTGACTTTTAGCTGTTTACACAGAACCAATAAAGCCGGCAAATGCCTGAACCATGTGTGCTTTTACACAGCATGCCGGCGTTCTGGAATCAGAGGCGTGACGTGTAACACAACATCTAGTGTGACGTGTGCATCGGGCAGCAATGTTGCTTTCTAAACAATAACATCAGCGTTTTTCGCTAGCTGTGCACATTTCTATTACATTTATCATATATTCATCAGCACGTTGATGCCTAACATAACAATTGGATTCATGCGAGCAATGTGTCCCTTTCACACATCGATCTGGCTCTGTTACTGCCTCCGATGCCCGCATAAAGGAGGAACGAAGATGACCCCTGTTCTGTGTTTGTACCTTTTACACTGAAGGGGAGGTGGAATAAAACTGCTGTGTAAAAGGGGCTTTGGTTTTCCTACTAGTAGTAGTAGTACTGCCAATGCTACTAGTAATAATATACCTAATATTAGATTTTATGTAGATAATTATGTCATCGTACTGGTACGTTCCCCTAGAGATTAGGACATTTCCTGCCAGATGTTGTAGTTTTTTCATCAACTCTGGTTGTTTTTTTTTTGCATACAAACGCAGCTGCATGGGATGAGAATGTATTTTTAATTGACAATTACTTATTGATGTTTTAACAATTAACAATACTTTGCTAGTTAAAATCGGGGTGTTTTTGTACACCATCTACGATGTGATCTGGCGCAGTTGGTCGTGAACGTGTCTTCGTGTTGTGTTGCAGATCACTTCCATGTCTTTGTCGGAGATCTAAGTCCTGAAATCACCACCGATGACATACGAGCTGCGTTTGCGCCGTTTGGCAGAATATCGTGAGTATACGAAATATTGATCGGACGTCGGGTAACCTCGAACTTTTAATTGGCTTTCCACTGCGTCGTTTTTTACAAAAGTGTATAAAGTTCTTAAACGGGGGACGTTCGCAGTAAAATACGACAGACGGTCAAAACGCTCCACAATGTTGGTTTTCTGTTGCATGCTCTCAAGCGAGTGTCACGTGGGTTTTGACAACGCTAAAAGCATTTTAATGCACCCAGGCATCTCCTGGGTGTAAGTCCTGCTGAAACAGTGGTCTACATGCCCTTTCAACTTGTTT
>OMKP01022976.1:0-22999 GCA_900302375.1 Bathygadus melanobranchus
ACATACGAAACACACGAAACACACGAAACATACGAAACATACGAAACACACGAAACACACGAAACATACGAAACATACGAAACACACGAAACACACGAAACATACGAAACATACGAAACATACGAAACATACGAAACATACGTAACATACGAAACATACGAAACATACGAAACATACGTAACATACGAAACATACGAAACATACGAAACATACGAAACATACGAAACATACGAAACACACGAAACATACGAAACATACGAAACATACGAAACATACGTAACATACGAAACATACGAAACATACGAAACATACGTAACATACGTAACATACGAAACACACGAAACACACGAAACACACGAAACACGACCACACTGGTGTACCAGCAGGAGAATTTGGATGCGTCTCCAGAGGGAACCAAGACAAATCATTTCGCTGTATGATCGATCTGATGTTAATATCAGACATGTGTCATATTACGCCTATACCTATATTACAGATGTGAAGTTACAAGCTCTTAATATCATGTTTATTTGAATTATGTTTTGAATAAAAATGCACCAACGATTCATGTTTTCTTTTTTTCATTCTATAAAACAGCCATGAATAGAATAGTAGTCTAGTGAATAGCCTAATAATATAAATCAGCATCTAACAAAAACACAACAGGACAAAGGCCTCTCTGTTTATTAACCATGTTTGGTGCCAGTGATGGTATTGTTCATTTGTTGCCACAATATAATAATCCTCGTAAAACCTTAATGAGATGCTGGAAATAATGTAAATAATTTGAGCAGCTTAATTGCATTCCTGAATGGAGAAGCCATTCTTCTGCGTCTAAAACATCGGCTTGTTTGTGAGACATTTGGCACAGTAAAAGGTACATAGTTACCCGGAAGCTGTAGGGGGATTTGTCATCCCCTGCAGGGCTATTTAGTGGTGTTATTGGGCAACAAATGTACCCAACCTACCTAGTAAAGACAGACACGATTCAGTGAATGCGCGCCCTCTAGTGGTAAAATAGTCAAATGGAATACACTGCTGTAAATTGCTAATTCTTAATTGACAACTATTGTCAAGAAGGAATTTCTTCTAGAATACATTGTTAGCTATTGTAAGATGCAATATGTTTCACTCCTACTGTATTATGTAATATTCACATTGTAAAATGCACACAACAACCAGATTTAACTCCCCAAAGTTTGGATTTGAATCATAATTCATGTTATATGCTATCTAAGTACACACAAGTAAGCAGCTGGGTATATGTATCATGAATTGTCCCTTCAACAAAGACAAAAGCTATTTATACGATCGTGATATATGCGCTGTGTAGAACCATGTGGCAGTAGAAGTCAGCCTTCACACAAGGCCATTCTAATATATATAGGCCTAGACAACTTTTTAACATAGATCACAAGAAGTATCTTTTCCCGGCAAAAACATGCGTCTTCTTCCTGTAGTTCTCCTTCCTCTTCCTGTTGAGCCAGTGGAGACGGGCCTGGTCGCTTTTCTCCTGGCTGGCCGTCGGGAAGGCCCGGTCACTGAAGACCAGCCGGAGCTGCTCCAGGAACAACACTTCTAGGTCGCGACCCGCATGCGCCACCTCTGAGTCCGGCTGCGAAAGTAAATGACAACTGCGCAACGCTTTTGCAACTGAGAATTCATGTTGTTAAGGAGCAGGTATGATAGGGCATCTTGCTTAAGGATGACTACAGGTTAGGCTACGGACATGTGGAGGTAGAACCCAGTAATTCGAACACCCCAGCTACTACACTATCCTGTCCCGAAGACAACATGACCAGATGAGACAAGTTGTTCATTCTTATCCTGTTCCTATACAAAATCTTGAACTTTAACCCTATGCACTACTGTGAAAATGAAAGAACCCTTTATACTTTAGACTAGGCACGGGGTAGTGAAAAATGTTACTGTTAGTCTGTTGAAATTGCAAGGTAGTCTCGTGCAGTTGTTCTCAAACACTTTTATTTTTCAATGGGGTTTTCCACCAGCACAAATCATTCTAGGCAGGGAAAATATGTGTTAGGTTTGTCTGTCTTAGCTGTTTTATATTCTATGTTTTTTGCAGACTCCTTTTTTCTCCTTGCTTTTAGAAATGTTCCAAGTACTCCCTGCAATCCTTCAAAGTACCCCTAGGGGTACACGTACCCCCATTTGAGAAACACTGGTCTAGTGGTTATAGCGTTTGTGACTCCCAGCCAAAAAGTTCTTGGTTCAAACCCCTTTTACTGTGCACACAGGCATCCTTGAGCAAGACGTGTAACCTCTACATGCTCATGAATGGCATGCATCTAAAATGTTTTACTGTAAATAGCTTTGAATAATCCCTTCTGCTAAATGACTAAATAGTAGATACATGTATTTGCTACTTGGAAAATAAACAAAAAAATCTACTTCTACTGGACTTCAGTAGTAGTGAAATGGACATTTCTGTGCCAAGTAGACAACTTACATAATTGAAGGTGGCACAGTTCCTGAACATCAGAAGGACATCGTCCACAAAGTGTTCGGGGGTGAAGTAGTGCAGTGTGTTGCTCTTGTCCAGCTTCCTCCGAATCACAGACAGGTCCATGGGTCTCCTGATAATCTGGTAGTAGTTATGGGCCTGGGTGCCCCGTCACAAACCACAAACACGAAGAGACAAAGACGGCATGTTACTATTTATCTGCATTGCTTTGTGTTGACAGTGCATTTGAAGAGATCATTAATAGTTTATCATTTGATTTCTAATATCAATCCTCCCAGTCCTAGTGGTTATAATGATAATTTCCCCAACAGCAGTAGAGGCCTTGCAAAGATAAAGTTGTGATTATAACCACTAGGACTGGGATGATTCCACATACATAACAAATCATAAAATGGTAAATGGCTTATTTATATAGTGCTTTTATCCAAAGCGCTTTACATTGCCTCACATTCACCCATTCATACACCGACGGCGGTGTCAACCATGCAAGGTAACAACCAGCTCGTCAGGAGCAGTTAGGGTTAGGTGTCTTGCTCAGGGACACCTCAACAATTACCTAGGCAGTGCCAGGGAACGAACCAGCAACCTTCCGGTTGCCAGACAACCGTCTCTACCTCGTGACCTACTGCCGTCCCTCACATCTTCGATTGGACAAGCAGTCATCTGCACTTTGTTTGAGCCAATAAGCCAAATTCCACCTTCTAGGTACAGGACATTGAAGTACACAGAGTTGGAACACTAGCCCGATCAAATATGAATGTGTATGACAGTGTTTCTGACTGACCAATGGGCTGACAGCCTCGTGGAATGGAGCACTGAGGAGGTGACAGAGCAGCATCAGAGTCAGCTTCTCACACCTCTGCAGAGAGAACACACATATGCATGCATGCACGCACACACACAAACACACATGCATACACATACATACACACATATACACACACACACACACACACACACACATAATAAAGTGCATACTATACTTGACGTGTCTTCAATTAGTGCTGTCATGGTCTGACGTAATAGGCGGAGCTGGGCACTGATAGTCACACTGCATGTTTTAGCCCTCGCACGGGTGGTGCACACGTATAGTATGTGAAAGAGGCTAGAAAAGGTGTCAGTATACGACCTTCTCTAGCCTCTATCACATATAGTTCTCTGTAAATTACTGGGCTAACTTTCCAGCGTAAAATAAGTAATAGTGATATTGTTATCGAATCACCCAAAAAGCATTGGCGCCTTAAGATAAACAGTTGCGGATTCAAATATGTCGTAAGCGGAGTCTTGTGTTTGGTCCACATGAGGCTACGTGCCTCTCACAACAATGTTACTTTCATTCACAACACAGCCATTGTTCCGGAAATGTTACTAGGTCTTGAAGTGGGAAATTGCCTGAACAGATTTTACGGGATTTTGATCCCTGTTCCCATTCACACGACCCCATGCAGGAATGTTCCGGAACATTTACGGGGTAGATAGACATGTGTGAAAGGGGCTTCTGTCACCAGTGACCAGCCATGCACCTGAGCAGTGACTCATAGCAGGTGCATGGTGGAGCTTACCCTCTGGTCCCTGGTGGACAGGGTGTACAGAGCTCTCCTCTCCCCACTAGAGGGTGTGTTCTCACAGGCACAGACCTCCACTGGGTCCTGGTCGCTCCGGCACAGAGTACAGAGCCAGTCTCCCCTGTGGGCCACAGATGGGTCTCTGGTTAGTAGCAGTATTATGGTTTTATTGTGCTGCTTGTTTTAACATGATCAGAGCCACAATGAAGGTTTAAAATCATTTTAATATGCATGATCGTATGTCATAGCTTATCAATGAATAGTTACAAGCTAGAAACCTCATAGTAGCAAAGTGTAAAAAGTAAGGTTGGGAATTGGGTCGAAAATATTGTGATATTTAATTTCATCAGTAGAACCCAGCTTTTATTTTAGTTTTTTTTTAAAAGCAAGAGAGACTCACATCGGGAAGGTGACAAGAGAAGGAATGTGGCAGCTCAGGTGGAATACTTTAGGACAGCGGTCGCAACAGAGCAGCTCTCCTCCAATCATACACACAGCACAGAAATCATCGCTCTCCACCTGTCCGTCAGATGGTTGCCTGGATACGACAGCTTCCTGTTGCCTGGATACGAGAGCTTCCTGTTGGATAGATACTACAGCTTCCTGTTGCCTGGATACGACAGCTTCCTGTTGCCTGGATACGATAGCTTCCTGTTGGATGGATACTGCAGCTTCCTGTTGCCTGGATACAATAGCTTCCTGTTGGATGGATACTACAGCTTCCTGTTGCCTGGATACTACAGCTTCCTGTTGCCTGGAGACGAGAGCTTCCTGTTGCGTGGATACGATAGCTTCCTTTTGGATGGATACTACAGCTTCCTGTTGGATTAGTGAGCAATGGAGGTCCCTCTGATCTTCGGCCTCCTCCATCACACGTCTGGGCACCACCTCCGCTTCAGGCAAGGCATCATCCTCCAGCACCAGCAGCACGTCCTGATCCCCTTCTGGGCCGGGTGACTCCCTATCCGGATCCACCTGTATCACCATGTCCTGGTCTGGATCTAGATCGAGACCCAGCGGCTCCAGTTCAGTAGTTTCGGCTCTCGCTAGGTGATCCCAGCTGCTTTGGAAGTGAAGGTACGGTGTGTGGGAGTGAGTTTCACGATGGAAGCTGGATTCCTCTGGCTCCACTGGTCTGCCGGGGCAGTACAGGGGTTCAGGGGTCCAGGGTGTTGTAGTGGGGGTGTCAGAAGTGTCCGGGTCTGGAGGCATTCGTGGCTGGGCTGGAGGGGACACTTTGGTGGCATCTTCCATGTCGGATATATTTGGATTGAAAGCATTCTGTACAAAGACACATTGTCATATACCTTAATGAAACTACAACAGAAAATAATTCATTTTATTTAACAATACACATCAATACAATAACTTTTAATTCAACCCGTCTTTGTTAGTCTTAGTTTGGAGTTTGTCTGTATAGTAGTACAGTGAATCCAGATACATATCATTAAGCAGGTTGGCTGTGTACATGGGGGATGGACCCAAATATTATGCATGGCAGTCGGACATCCTAGCCCCTACACTACACTCCTGTATATTGTATGAATATTTAAGGTCCTACTCATAGTCATACCTGATGAGATGAATTGACCAATGAAGACTCAGGATGTGGTTGGCGTGGAGACTGTGACAGAGTCACCATTGGCTTCAAAGCAGGAGAGGGTACGATCTGACGAGAGACAGCTGTGAATTTTAGACGTTCCAGGCACACAATGGCGATGCAGGAATTACCCAGAATCCTCTGGGCCTCGGGGTGAATCCTGTATCATATTCAGGGTACACTTGTAGTCATGTCAACAAAAAAATGTATGCTCATTGGAAATGTACTATCTCCTAAGATGTGGATTGGATTGCATTTACTGTATATAGCGATTTTATCCAAAGCGCTTTACATTGCCTCACATTCACAAACCAACGGCAAAAACCAGCTTGTTGGGAGCAGTTTGGGTTAGGTGTCTTGCTCAGGGACACCACAACAATTGGCTAGGTGGAGCCTGGGATCGAACCAGCAACCTTCCGGTTGCCAGACTGCCAGACAAATGCTCTACCTCATGAACTACTGCCGCCCCTCACATGTTAGGGATTTTGGAACATAAATGGCAACAATGAAAACTCCACTCATTGAGTTAGGAAGTGATTTTACCAACCACTATGCTATCAGCCTCCGGTAGGACCTCAATACAGCATTTAAATCATTTAAGGAAGAAATGTTCATTTACCACAGCACACACACTGTCCATTCCAACATAGCTATGAAGTCCAGTAGTTTCACTCTACCTGATTCTCTTGAGTAATGTCGCTATGCTTCCATCAGGATCTGCAGATCGTCTCCTCAGCCTTCCAGAGGACAGACCTACCATCTTGCTACATCCATCGCAGGAGCTGTCTGGCCCCATCATCATCATCTCCTATAGGCTCTTGTAGAGCTGGTCTGTTACATTACATTATTTCACCTTCTCATCACTGGATTAATAACCAAATAACTGATTAGCCCCTTAAATGATTACAAAAAAGAACAACTATTATCAGCACACAGAAAATGTATTATTTATAACTTTACCCTTTACGCTCCTCCAGGAGCTACAGGTTATCACTTCTGTCCATCTCATCTATCTTCGAATGCGTCTTTCTCTCACCTTCACTTGCTCTGCTCTGGGGCTCGACTCTGTTACCAGGATTCTTGAGCCATGCAGTCTCAGGTGAAACGGTTACTAGTGGGAGCGTGTCTACTGCTGCCTGGAGCAACAGCTTGGCCCACAGGGCAAGTTACCATGGTGTTGTTGGGGGCGATTGAACCCTATCGCTAGGAGCTTGTGCCTCTCTCTGAGGAAAAAGACACAAGAGGAGAAGATGGTATTAACACTCTGTTGAGTATCAACATCTTACTCTGTTGACAACAGAATAAGACAGCAGAACAAATCAAACTCAGATCCTATTGCAATATAGGATGTTGAAGATCCCATGCAACAAATGAAGAGGAAGTATACAAGATCATGAGGGATTTGATGCACCCCCTTTCTTGGAAAAGGATAGAGGAACAGCACCTTAATAATATGTCATTGTCCTCAGTCCTCAGTCCTGTATATACGGACCCTCAAGTCACTATACAGTCTCTGATAACAGTCAACCTGTTTATAAGGCATACATATGGAGGGAAATCTGTGTGAAAACAGGTTGTAACCAGTATATCTATGGTTTAACTTAATTCCCTTTGCTGATCTTGTTTCAGTACAGGCTCTACCAAACTAATTTGTTCAAATATCTCCAAGTTAGATACTACAACAGGGTGGTCGCATGCAAAATTAGTTGCGTAAAGTAAAAGCTAAACGGAAATTAATACGGAAAACAACTAACAAAATTGATTATTTAAATGTCATTTAATGTATGTGTGTATGTATTTATGTATTGACTCATTGAGTCGTTAATAAATGCATTGTTTTCTAAAGCATTTTTAAAATGTCTCTTTTAAAAGTAGTTTTCAGTACACCCTTGCTTCAAGGGTGTACTGGGTACCAAGGGGGGAAATTATCTCAACTCCCAAGGCTTTAATTATCATGTTATTGTCAACTATAAAATCATGCCAGCTTTTGAATGGCTAATGATGTTGTTATGATTACTTGACATTATGTTACAGTAGGCCTATAGGACATTTGTATCAATTAATTATTCAAACATCCATTCACACAAATAAGGGAATGAATGTATGTGTGCCTTGAGTTTGACTTCCATTAAGAGTTGTTGTTGTACATTGTAATAGATGGGCGACAGTAGCTCAGGGGGCAGGTTGGTTCGATCCCCGGCTCCGCCTAGCTAATTGTCGAGGTGTCCCTGAGCAAGACACCTAACCCTAACTGCTCCTGACCAGCTGGTTGTTACCTTGCATGGTTGACACCGCTGTCGGTGTATGAATGGGTGAATGTGAGGCAAATGTAAAGCGCTATATAAATGCAGTCCATTTAATAGATGTAATGGAGACCACGTGTGTGTGTATTGGAACAAGACAATTGATTTTTTACTTTAAGCATATGTGGTTCCTGATTTAATATCTCTACGTATACACAATTTATATTAACATTTAAAATGTCCTTTCACGTATAACATTGACACACTAGGTGTCGCTGTAGTTTTTCTTGACGCAAACATCAGGCCGCAAATCTCGCTCAAAATCGAGAGATCTCGTAATCCCGTTCCTCTTTCAACTACCCTCCAAGATGGTAGGTGGTATCTTCGATCCCTGTGCTTTGAATTCGAGTCAAATCTACCGTCATCCTTGTTCATTTATAGAGAAAATTACATTTACACAACATTTACTAGCATAGTGTAGTCATACTAGGGGTGCCTGAATTGTATCGACAGTATTGATGAGTACATTTAGTAGAAATTGAACCACCGTCTGCTGTAGTTGAGTCCCTATTTGCCGGGCCTCCGGTTCTAACAGCAACCAAACATTGCCCACATGTTTTAACCACATGCATGTTTACTGTTTAGTTAAGTCAAGCACGTCTTTGAAATCTGTTGAATTGGATATGCAGAAGTCCTATGTTGGTGGCCGCCAGTCGTTAACGTGGAATTGGCCCAGACTAGCATGATGCTAGGCGCTTGGTAGCAACTTGGGGAAGCAATTCGAAAGTGCTCTCTGCCGTTGTTTGTCGAATTTGTATATTGGGTGTTATTAAATAGGGAAAGATGTGAGACTCAAACGGGGCGATGTTATAAGATACACGCGTCCAGCTTATTCTTGATTATAGACATTGCACTCTACCTGACGTATTGTCTGGTAGTTGTAACTTAAAATGTTGTTTGCTCTACCTTTGCTAACCTGTTACATTCATCTGTATAGCCTACCAAGAAAACGAAGACCAGGAAGCTTCGTGGGCACGTCAGCCACGGACATGGTCGCATTGGTGAGTTTGCGTGATTGCTTAAATGTGATTGCCCTTTGCGGGACTGTTTTACTGAGTATACATTCTTGTTGTTCACAGGTAAGCACAGAAAGCATCCTGGAGGTCGTGGTAATGCTGGTGGTATGCATCATCACAGAATCAACTTTGACAAATAGTAAGTTGTCCAGTCTTCCTTTCAAGATGACACTTAGTAACTGAAGCAATGTATGTTATGGATATGTAGTATATTTACGGGAGAACCGCTGGGCAGTTGTCTGAGGTATTTCTGTAACATTGAAGGTGTGTAAATGTAAACTACTTCGATGCATGATTTGACTGCAAGGCTGCTTTGTTTTGTAGTAGAACATGAAGTAATTTGACCACATAGTCTCGCCTTGATATAGAGGCTGGTCTTGGTGCACTAGACTTCTCTTGGTTCAAAGACTGGTCCTACTCTGACTCCTATCTGGTTGGTCAGTCACCCATATGTTGGTTAGTCTGTCTCAGTTAGTCTGAAATCGTATATTTATCTGCAATTACATGGGCCTAGGGCAACTGTATTGTTATTGTGCCGCAAAGGGTGTTAAAATTTGCCATGTCGTAGCTGGGCAGATTTATTTTTCACTGGTTAGTAACGTTTCACTGGCATCACATTAATCACATTGTGTGTGCACACAGCCATCCCGGGTACTTTGGTAAGGTGGGTATGAGACACTACCACCTCAAGAGGAACACCACCCACTGCCCCACCATCAACCTGGACAAGCTGTGGACTCTGGTGAGCGAGCAGACCAGGGTGAACTATGGCAAGAAGCCAGAGGGACCCGCCCCAATCATCGATGCTGTGCGCGCTGTAAGTATCCTGCACGATCTGGGCTGTAGGACTTTGCCGTGTTAGGGTCAATGCTCATATTTAAGTACTGGAATAAATTATGGTAGCCATGTGGGTACAGGCTACACTTTATTTTGCTAGGTTTGTGAATGTGAGCAATCTAAGGTGTATTCGAGCAGTATACATGTGTTAACATAAATCCCCACCTGGTAGTGGGATTGTTTAAATGTCCCTGCTGTAGTGATGCGTAGACCAGTTATTATGTTCTGGTATGTATGTGTTAATGATTGATACCAGTGCTTTTCCTTGTAGTGAGCATATTCTAGTCATGTGTGGTTGACGTGTTTTGATTCCTATTAGACCTACTTGTTTACCAGCATCTATAGAGATCCTTGTTTGATTTGAAGTAGTTGTGGAAAGTAGTCTAATAGAATCGTGCATTTTGTATGCTTGATATGGCTGCTTGCTACCAGTAGTTATGTGAAAAGTGAAACATTTTAAAAGCACAAGTGGCTTTACAGACACACGTCAGGGTTTCATACTGCGGTTAATCCTCCCGGACAGCGCTGTAAACTCTAGGATGCAAGAACTACCAAAAAACATCAGATACAAGGTCCAAATCTCAAGAGTACTCACATACTGGTGTGGTAGATATTTAACATAAAAACATCTAAATGTTTCTATTGAGATGTGTGCTTTTAATACACCCCCACTGTAGTGCTATGCTGCTATAGATTTCCCTTTCAGTGTCATCGGGACAGCACTAGCTCAGGAGGTAGACGGTTGACTGGCAACCAGAAGGTTGCTGGTTCGATCCCCGGCTCCGCCTAGCTAATTGTCGAGGTGTCCCTGAGCAAGACTAACCTACTCCTAAAGAGCTGGTTGCTGCCTTGCATGGTTGACACCGCCGTCAGTGTATGAATGGGTGAATGTGAGGCAATATAAAGCGCTTTGGATAAAAGAGCTATATAAATACTTAATTTACCCTTTTACCATTTACGGGCCTGCAAGGTGATCATTATTGTGAAACGCCAGTAACTTCCTACCCAGCTTCCTATTCAGGCCAGCTACTAAATGTTGGCGAAATAACCTATTTTAGTCTCGGCAAAGGCTTTCTTTTGGACTATTTAAAACTTAACCAAAATGCATATCAACATAATATGAAACACACTATTGCAATTGCTTGCTTTTAAATAAAGTGGCATTAGCTCAGGAGGTAGACAGTTGTCTGGCAACCAGAAGGTTGCTGGTTCAATCCCTGGCTAGCTAATTCTCGAGGTGTCCCTGAGCAAGACACCTAACCCCAACTGCTCCCGATGAGCTGGTTGTTGCCTTGCATGGCACCACTGTTGTATGAATGTGTCAATGTGAGGCAATGTAAAGCGCTTTGGATAAAAGCACTATATAAATAATCAATTTACCATTTATGTGCAGTTATACAACATTGACTATCTGCTTGAAATGACTACAAAGAATCTTTATTTGGGGGCAGCCCTAATGTGTATTGACTTGTTTTAAGTTAGTTGTCAAGTGTAGTTGCCATGTAACACTTAAACACAGCAAACAAAGCCAGTTGTGCTGCAATGGCACTTTGTTAATGTGGTGAGAAGGTACAGGGTGATTCCCAAGGGAACATTTGCTTAAATGATACCCTTAAGATTTCCCCTCCCTCTTAAATTTATGTTCCATGATGTTGGTGCTTAGTCTAGCAGCAGCAGTAGTCAAGTCTCTTGCTACTGGCAAATGTTTGTATTCCAAAAGTATACATATTTCTGAATGGCCAAAGGCCAGTTGTAGTATTTGACTGTGCAGGTGTATGTTGACGTCCTTCTCGTCTTCAGGGCTACTACAAAGTGCTGGGCAAAGGCAAGCTACCCAAGCAACCAGTCATCGTGAAGGCCAAGTTCTTCAGCCGTTTGGCCGAAGAGAAGATCAAGGCCGTGGGAGGAGCCTGCGTGTTGACAGCATAGAAACCTCAATGTTTTTTTGCTAAAATAAATGTATAAAGGGGACCTGGTTTCTGAGTCGTCTGTGTGATTTGTGTTACCAAAGTGGATCATCTTTGTCTTGGTCACTTGTTAACATGTTTACAGTCTCAATGTGCACCTCAACATTATGCTGTTCAATGGTTTGTCTTTGAATAGAAACTATCCTATGAATTGGACCTTTTCCACTGACTTGGCAAGGTTAACTGGGCTATTTACAGTTATGTGGTCTGAATTTATATTTCATGTCACAAATGTTTTGAGTACAACAGTCTGTCAAATGATTAGGTTCTGGAATGAGGACGTTTAGCTTTAACTGGGATACCTTAATGTCAGCGCAAGTTCACCAGCTGATGGTTTGATTTGGTTCACCATTTCTGCTAGTTGGCTGCATTAGCTCACGGATCCTGGACATCCTCCAATGTACACAAATGACTAACTGGCTTCATTTCGTTTGCATATAAGGAACTGATTTAAACTTGTGACTTGCAACTAAAGATGAATAGTGAAATATTACCGTGCTTCAATAATCCCAATGAGATGATTTGGGTTGTGTCCCCAGTACACAATTGTCCATCGATCGTCAATGTATGGCATGTAACCAAAACACTACGTATAAGCAAGGGTCCAATAATTGTAGGACGTATGTGGTGGACCACCTGCGTTGTAATCTGAACCAACGAGAAGTTACATTTGAGACGGGGGCGTGATTTTTGTTCCAGGATATCCTGTCCGTCTAAATCGTCACACTTCAACTAAACGTTATGCGTAAACCGCTTCTGAGAGTTTGGGACATTTGTCATGGTACGTTGTACAAGTTATCAGTCTGCTGCAGGCCTACTATAAGCAAATGTCACTTAACTTGCTGAACGTTCTAGTAGCTTTTTTTTAAACACATTGTCATAGAGACAATTGTGATGTAATGTTTACGGACGGTAGCTGTCAATTCAGAAGTTTTCCAATCGAAAAGCAAACCTAGCGCGATCGTGGTTTGTAGCAGTAAATGGCGAACCAAGCCTGGCTAGAGTCGTCTTTGCGCCGTTCGGCACTTCTTGGCTTGGAGGTGCTGGAGCGGGCTTCAAGGCGAAGCGTAGACTGGACCAATGCTAATCCAACATTACAAACTCCAACAACGGACCATGAAGATGGGCAAAATACTCTTGAGGTGCGTTGTAGCAACTAATTTGGATTGCACCTCATTGGAGGCTGAGGTTGCCTATTTATTCGCCAGCTCCTATTCGAATTTTTCAGTCCGCTGCAATGACGTCATTTGGCCTGTAGATGGCTCTATTTAGTGACTAATCTCTAACCATTTTAGAAATCTCAATAGAGGTTTCTACACTACAGGATAATCTGTTATGAATACGCGGCATTCAGAAAAACGAAACAAACAATGGCTGTCCAGTTTGCATTTTTCTGTGGAATATATTTCCAAATGACGAGCTACTAGACCTATATGAAGCGACCAGAAACACAATGATGACACAATGAAAAAATGGACTGTCATTAAATGAGAAAGTTCAAAAGTGATTGCACTGTCTGCATAATTGTCATGACTTTAGTGTAGATGTATTTATTATGACGTTTATTATTTAGATAATAAATAATGATGATTTTGATCATATTGAATATGAACGTGTCTGTGCAGTCATTATTGATGAATGATAAACAATTGAAATATAACCTTTATAAATTACATCAATTGACTGCATTGAGTTAATAGGCTCCCATTTTTTCATCAATACATTTTTTTTTGTCTATAGCAGCCTTTCATATTAACATTAATCATTTAACTATCAGAGCAGCACATTTAATATAAAAAACAGGCTTATTTATTTTTATTGACTCCACAATTTTATGAAAACGTTGGCTGGTTGCACAGCTAAAGTATGTGAGCCTGTGAGATTGAGGCTGAATATGAGAGGGTAGCTGAAATCCTGAGTGCCTATGGGTAGAAAGGGTAACACCCCCCATGTGAACCAGATATGTACTACAGATGGAAAAACTTCAAAGATTTTGCAAATGTATTTGGCAACCCAGTTGCAATCCTATGTGACCCACCTGTTTTTATTTGCAGAGAACACATAGGCCTACAAATCTCGATGAAGCCTTTGAAACAATTGGAGCGTTTATGGCACAGACTACACATCAATGCATGGTGAGGTGGCACTGTTTGATTGTTGTTCAGCCATTCCTTAGGCCAGGGGTTCTTTTTCATCTTGAGACCCAAAAGAGAAATTTGGGTCTCCCTGGGACCCAAACATACAAAAATACATTATGAATTGCAATAAAATCTTCTCCATTTATAAACTACTGGTAAAGAACACAACAAACCATGGATTTAAAATGTATGTATTTACTTAATTATAAAAGTACAACACAGCAATAATCAAATATGCTGTGTGTAATGTTAAGTTTCTCACCACCTCATAAAATATGTACATACATTTTTGTAACTCGCTCTTCTATTTTAATTAATAATTAAATTAATTCACATATAATAGTTACTCTATATACACAGCGCACGTAGACTCTTCTCAACGTAGCGCTCTGCCTCCTGCCTATCATTTCACCATTCATTGAACATTGAGTGGAACATATCTAAAAAAAACTTCACACTCTCACCGATATGAATGTGTTTGTTGCTTGCTATAATCCAAAGTAGTGCAGGCAGGTGCAAACGTCTTATATAATCTTATATTACACTTAATATGCGTTTGACTACAAATCACCAGAGATGTCCTGCTCTGTGTGCCAAAGTATTCGTGCGCTGTGTTTATAGAGTAACTATCATAACATTGTTTTTTTTTGTTATTTTACTCAATTGACTGAACGGGTCCAAGACCATGGACCATGGACTTATTGGTCCATGGTCTTGGACCCAAGACCCGTTCATGGTCTTGGGTCCTGACCCTAAGTTAGGTCTGTTAGGTCTACCAAGTTTAGTAGATATTATGTCCCAGACAGGACATTTGTCGACACAACAACACACAATTAGTTAGCTTTATAGGATACATTGTAAAATTTGACGCACATATTCGTTGGCAAGTCAACATTGGTATTATAATTATATTAACGAATGAATAATAATGAATCAAGTGGTTGAGAACTCTACAATGCGGATGTGTGTCCGACATAACACACACTTGTATTAAATACAATTGTATTTAGTTTTATATTATTATAGCCTATTGCTACATTTGATTGATTCGTTTAAGAGACATTTAATATATTTTGTTTGTTTCAGACTCAACACACACAATTATATCCCAGATTGTGATGTCACAAAGATATAGATTTTTAAATGGCTCATTAACCCCTTAGACCAGTGAGTGAGTGAGTTCTACTGTGTGTGTGCTCTAGAATTTCCATAGGCCAGACTATTGGTCTGACTTCAGTGGAGCTGAGAGAACCCATGTGTCCAGGTTTCACACACACAGGGCTTCAGGCAGAACAACACCAGAACCACCAACCTGGAAACAAGTAAGGCGCTTCTTCACAGACAACAGCCTGATATAAGCACAGATAAGAGGGTGGAACATAGCATCTCACTGCATTCATGGCTTCCAGAGGTATTAAAGCTCAGTTGAAAATGGTTCCATTTGGGTCACACAAAGGGTCAGTGAACAATTCTGTGGACTGGGAACTGGGGACATTCTCTGTAATAGTGACGTGTGTTTTTACATTTGGCAACACCCCTCGCACTTGTTCCTATGGAACCCATTTGTATGTATTTTCTAAAACCTTTACAACTGTCACAACTGTGCAAATCACATTTAACAAGCCATTTGTCAAAAAATGTTACTTTTAGTTCATCCTTATCCGAACTTGACACAAATGACTTGAAGTCTCAAAATCTCACTAGCGCAGAGCTGTAATAATGGTGAGAAACAATGTAGGCCGTTAATATAATTCACTTCCAAGACTTTCTGCGAAAAAAATCACCGAAAATTGTGACGTCATTGCCATCAGTGGTCTTATTTAGACCAATGGAGAATACAAATCCTGGACCAATTACATCAATGTTACAACTTTTACGTTTTTTTATCGAGGGAACAGAATAGATGTTGCAGACCATGATATTTTTCACAACACTCCTATAAAGCACACTAGGTCAGGCTCTCTCAGCATGTGTATTAAAACACACGTGCTGAGAGCGTGTGTTTTCATCAAGGGAATGCAGCTTTTCTATTTGAAAATAGGTAAGCGTGACGGTTCCCCTTTTAATATGGTCAGTTTGTCAACGGGCCCCCGTTTGACCACTAGGTGTGATGTTGATGGCTGTTACAAGCCATTTAAAAATCTACCCGTTTGTGACATCAAAAGTAGGCGTGTCCATCCAATCTACCGAGTAGACTTGTAAGTTGACTGATTTCACAGGCGGGCAGTAAGGTAAATATCCAGTGAAAACACAACAATGTAGAATATTGGCAGAGCAGCCATTTTAAATAATTGTTGTTCTCTTCAGGACTGCTCTTCACCAGGTGAAGACTTCCACATTGAGGTTTCCCCAGGGTCCTACACCATTACTGCAGGCATGCCCCTCACACACCAGCAGACCCAGAAGGTCAGCCTCCAGGCCGGAGATAGTGTCACACTCACCTTTGACCTCTCAGCCCTCTCCTGACCTATCGGCCCACTTTTGATCGTCACACAACAAAATAAATCTATGGCATGTATATATATATATATTGCTTTATTATCACAAGTGACACACATGGAGGTGTCCACCCAGATGAATGATGGATGGATCAGCTGACCAGTTGGCATGTGTGATGTCACTCCTACAGTGACATCTACATGTGAAATTGAGTGTGATAGATAATCAACACCACACCTGGTAGTTGAATCGGGGCCTTTAAATTGCCTCTATATATTTTACTTTGTTTTCTGTTGTATTCCTTTTTGCATTGTTGTGTTTATATCTTCTGCTTAATGGGATGCCATATGTATACGGTATTTTATTTTACCTTGAGTTATTATTTCAATTCTTCTTCTTGTTTTCTCAGGCTTCTTGAATTGCACTAACAATATTCATGCACTTGTGCCAATCAGTTGTACAATAAAGAGTATTTTTATTTGTACTCGCTTGAGTCGTGGCGTGTTTTTAAATTTTCATTTAGAACACTTTAGAACACTTTTGTTCAAAGTGACTTAGAAATGAGGCTGAGAACAATCAAAGCATACAATGAAAATTGGGAGTACCTAAAAAAAATTAAGAGCTGTGCAGCCTACATTAATAAACAACAGGACAGTGGGGCAGAGTAGCTATAGGAAACGGAAAGACCAGATCATTTGAAATATTTGTATCTTCATTACTTGATGCATTAGTTACAAGAGTCTTACAAATCAATAATCATACAGAAGCGTAGTATTTTTCATCTGGATCAATTCATCCTTGCGTGAATAGTGGTAGGTGCATTCATACGAGACCCAGCAGGTGGTCTGGGTTTGAAGTCAGTCCCTTCAAAGACTTCTCTGATGTCTGCTCTCCTGACAGAACCAGGAAGTGTTTTAAACATTGCGCTGTGATTGGGTGAAAGGTTGACCTGGAGCACGGGAAAGCTGAACTGTGCAGGCTGTAACACTCTTCTTGGTGTTGCTGTCCCTGGATGATGAATTTGAATACATTTAATGTAAATAAACAAATATTCTCAGGAGCACTCCAATCAAACGTGTAAACACAAAGTGTTTAATGGGAGTAGCTGCACTCAAAATTCTATTTAGATATTTGGCTTTTCAAATAATGGGGCCCTGTTTTACCACCAGGTGTCATGTAGATTAGCCAAAGTCTACCCCCCCACCCTTTTGTGATATCACAAGTGGTCTGCTGGCTGGTACAAGGTCATTGTTGTTGATCTGTCCATCATACACCTGAGTGGACCCTGAGAGCTATAGAGTTTGCAATGGCTAATCAACTTAGCCATAATGACTGGTGGTAAAATGGTGGCTCTTAAAAGAGGAGGAGGTGGGTGTGTAAAGGTGCGTTCACTTGAGATGCGACAACACGTTAAGTCGTGTCCCACTCCATTGTTTTACAACAATAGAGCCATATTGTTCTCCATTGGTAACTTTTATCCGGCATGCTGCGTGATGTAATGCATCAACCAATACATTTGCAGTACAGTCCAAAAAAACACATTTTAAGCTGTGGGAGATTTTATGTTGACTTTTAAACTTGCCATGCTCGAGAACACAACGCCCAACCTAGCAATGCGATGAACACGTTGCATCTCAAGTGAACACACCTTAAGAGGTGACTTGACCTCCTCACCTGGCTTCTTATGTTGTGGTTCAGGACTACTTCTCCTCCAGTACTTCCATGGAGGTCTGTTCTGGTCTCTCTTGAGCCTGACGCGTGGAGGTGACACCATGACCGTCACCCCTCCAAGGGAGGACTTGCTCCTGGCAGTCTCTGTAGCCGCAAGGTTCCCCAACAGGAGACTCGCCTGCTTCTCCAGCTCTGCCCTCTCGCATCCATCCCTGCTCCCCAGGTCGCAGGCACATGTGCACGGCCAGCAGCATGTGATGGGATGGCGGTGACAAGAAGGTGCTGATTGGCAGCCCCTCGGGGAAACCCAGGGACTGGTTGGGGTGCAAGGCCAGCTGTGTGACAATGCTGTGACTCCCTGCTGGAGCTCCCGGACTAGCCTGCTGTAGTTAGAGGATGGGATGTGGACCACCAGGGACCTGGGCACCAGAGCCAAGCTGCCACTCCACATGCGCACGCAGAGGCTCGTACTGCCATCAGCTAGGTTAGCAACTAGCGTACAGATCGTAAAGAGATAAGGCATACATGTAAAAGGGTGCAGGGTAGTCTAGTGGTTAGAGGGTTTGACTCCCAGCTGAAAGGTTCTGGGTTTAAAGTTCTAATTACATTTTTCAAAATATATCCAGGATGTTATAGAGTGAGACTAGAATTGTCAGTTTATAAGGTGCTTTAGATATACATACATGCCATTGGTGCACACTTTCATCTAACTCATCTTACGAAACCATGAGTGCATACATGTAGTACGGGCGGCCAAAGTGTGAAGCAAACCCCTAACCCTGGTAGTGTTAAATCTAAAACTGGTTTACCCCTCCTCTCACTTACCACTCAGAGAGTCTTGGTCCTCCATCTCAGCAGTCACCACCCCGGGCCCGTACCTCCTCACACCCGGTTCCCATGGCGACATGACAGTATCCCCGGGTACCAACCGGTATGCGTGTGCCCCCGTGTGGTGGATCAAGTCTAAGGAGCAGACGAGCTGCAGCTGCTTGGAGTCTGTGGAGGAACTTTCTAGATAGTCCAACTCAACCAACCAAAGGCCACTTCGACACTTGATTTGGTACAAAGAGAACAATATGGTCGGAATTAAAGGGACACAAATAGTGAAATGGCCAATAAGTAATTTGTCAAATTACATGTGCCAAGTCATTCCACTGCACATTATACTGGTATACAATATACAAGACAATATACAGAAACTTGAAGTTGAATGACGTTATGAGGAGTAGGGGTAGTATTGTGTAATTGCTAGGGTGTTACACTGGGTTCGATCTGTAGGCATCCTAGAGTAAGATGCCTAAGCCCTACCTGCTTATTAATCGGAATGGGGATCGTTTATTTTTATTGATATTGATACAATTTTCGAGTCTTTATTGATACTACTATCGATACTTACTTTTATTTGGTGGACAGATGAGATGACAATACATTCTTAACAGAACTGGTATTGCTTTTATTGCTTTTTTAAATTTGATTTCTGTCCAGAATGAAATTTGCTTATACTTCAATAAACACTGCTGATGCTAGCCATTTATTTGAAAAGGCATACACAGGCCCCTTCAACTTAATGTTATATGGGAATAGTCAAATAATGTATCAATATAACCGATGGGGATGTTTGATTTAAATTACATGATTCTCGTCTCTCTAGACATGACGTTACATTATAGGACCCGTCTCGATAGCAGTATCGATAAGCTCTGTTGTTTTTTTTTGAGGGTTTGAGATATTTGGAACTGGGTCATTGTAGAACATTATAGATTCTCAATCCCCATCCCTACTCATCATTAGTGACATGCATCTGTTTGAGTCACTTCAGATGAAAGCATCTGACATACAATGACAATTGTTATGATACACAGGGTGGAATTCAACATTTTTTCACCTGTTTCACCTACTTCTTGCACTACAGTACCCAGGTAGTAAAGGCCGTCCTGCTGTCTCCTGGCCAACACTCGGCAGCCAGGAAAGTACCCCATGCTGCTGCTGCTGCTGTATGGTGTCATGTCACACAGCACAAAGGATGTGACAAGGTGATTACCCAGACTGCGCCTGGGTAAGCACACTCATCTTCAATTTGGTCGTTCTGTAACAATGCAGTTTCTCTAACTGTCAATTGCCCACTAAATAATGAATATTTATCTTTTTATTTGTTTATATGTACAAACATAAACACATGACACGTGTGATGTCACATCTGCTTGTGACATCACAAGTGGGAGTGTCAAGTCACCCCAGACATATGACAGATGGATCCCCCGTGGACTGTAACAAGGAGGTACAGTCTGTAGCTCATCACCCTCACACCTTAATTTGGAGGCCCTTTAACAACTCATGTATACGCCCATCTGTTGACATTGATGGTTTCTGTTATTTTGATCGCAAAAATAATTGAGACAATTTTACCCAGTTTGAACCAACCTGTACAACGGATGAGACATGTGTTGGTTTGTAATGTGGACAGACGGACCGTGGACAGACTTCACAGGACAGTGGGGGGACACGGACATGTAGCTCTCAGTCATGTGGAAAGGAATCACCTGTCAACAGCCAGGATTACGATTCAACAAAAGCAATAAGCACCATCATTTAAGTCTAAATAAAACATACCTTCCCCATTAGCCCCCCATTGAACCCGACTGGAATCAGATAACAGCTCCCTCTAGTGGTGAGAGCCACACACCGCAGGAAATCCTGCGCTTCGCTGCTGAACGACGCGCTTGAATTATCCAACAGGTAGAAGACGTTCACCCTGCGCCCGCCTGCGTCCGCGAGCAAGGCACTGCGGATAGCATCTGCGTGGCACGGGATGCCGGTCGTCACCAGATGGACGGCGTGGCAGTTGGGGTCTGTCAGCGCCGTGCTCAGGGCTGCTGGGAGGTCTCTTCCAGGGCCACAGGTGAGAGAGTGTACCCAGGACAGAGCCTCGTACACAGTGTGGGGTGCGCAGGGGAGCATTTTCTGGGACCAGCGGTTCAGCTGAAAACAGTGTAGTCACAAAACATGAACACTATATAAAATACCTAGGCTATATGTTGCTGTGTGGGCCGAGGGTGGGCCATGAGGGATGAATGTATGAGATTGAGGCTAGAATTGTGAAGGAAGAAGTGGTAAGGGTATATGACTCATGCCCAAACGTTCAGGGTTTGAACTACGGCTGGGCGATATGGCCAAAATCTTCTATCCCGATATATGTCATTTAATATCTCCATAACGATATAGCATGTTTTGTATACGGCCTTATAATGGGGTTCTTCGTATTTCTCAACCTATTTATATAACCCAATATTAATTGGTGACAGCTCCAAAACAGTATGCATGCATTGCATGTCCATGGTCATTTAGAAAGATAGCACCCAGAAGTTATGACGAATGTGCTGACATATGGGGCAGCACTAGCTCAGGAGGGAGAGACGGTTGTCTGGCAACCAGAAGGTTACTTGTTCGATCCCTGGCTCCCACTAGCTAAGTGTCGAGGTGTCCCTGAGCAAGACACCTAACCCTAACTGCTCCCGACGAGCTGGTTGTTACCTTGCATGGTTGACACCGTCGTCGGTGTATGAATGTGAGGCAATGTAAAGCGCTATATAAATAATTCATTCATATGTATATGTTAATATATAAGGTAAAACATATATACACACATACACAAAAAGTTTTACATTTTGCACAAATACATAAAACAATTTGGGATTTTTTTCCTATGTCCATACTCATTAGTTGCAATAAGTCTGAAATCTAAAATTGGCTTGTGAACTGTTGACTATGCATTCGTGGATCAAGTGAATGTAGTTTTGAGATAATCCTCTTTCCTCTTGAATTTAGAGACATTTCACAGTGTTTCGGGTCTGCGATTCATAACTCTCGTAATTCGTAACTACTGATCCACGCGTGTCAACTGAGGTTTCTTCTTCGGTGGTGGAGTGGAGCAACTCAACTTGGTGCTTATGGAACTCAGCTCAAGTACCTCAACCCCTTGACCATAATAACGGTAAAGCATACTCTCTCTCTCGGTACGGTAAAGCATACTCTCTCTCTCTGTACGGTAAAGCATACTCTCTCTCTCGTTACGGTAAAGCATACTCTCTCTGTACGGTAAAGCATACTCTCTCTCTCTGTACGGTAAAGCATACTCTCTCTCTCGGTACGGTAAAGCATACTCTCTCTCTCTCGGTACGGTAAAGCTCTCGTGTAATATTGCATAACTATGTACCGGGCAGTTTATCTAGTGTTATTTGCTGTAGTAGTAAACTAAGAGTTTCATTATAGTCTGGATGTGACTGATTGTACATTGTACAAGACAAGATAAGTTTTACAAGACACAAGTTGACTCATATTAGTATTAATAATTGACACAAACCAGACACAAACATCTCTCCATAGTTTTGGTTCATCAAAAGCATGTCAATGAATGCACTCGTGTCACTTTATCCACAAATGCAGATTCAACAGTTCACAAGCGAATTTTACATTTGAGACTTTGGCACATCCTCCACAACTTTTGTACTCACCAGTGCAGGACCGTGCACAGACAAGCAGTGGATCAAACAAATTAAGAGGCATAATATTTATTTGACAACAATTAACACTTCTACACAACACCAATCAACACAAAGCCAGTCCTCAGTGACTTATGCTTTTTCCTTCTACCCTCATACTAAATTGTATTTGGGCTGGGTACCGTAATTGGGTTGAAGTTTCCAATGCAAAGTAAATAAAACCATTGAAGATGTTGAACCACTTACATTTACTGCCCACTCGGCTCTGTTGTGCAGAGAGAGTGAGTGGGTGAGGGAGGGCAGTTGGGATTCTGACCATCTGCGCTCCCTGCTCAGAACGGCCCTTTCTGTCAAATGTTATGTTATTAGTAGAAAATGATAACTGCTGGCGGATTCTAACGGCAGTCTTACTGCGATTTTAATGACTTTTCATGATGACTGTGTATAGCAATAATAATCTTCTTGATTATTATCGCCCC
>OMKP01022976.1:23053-35244 GCA_900302375.1 Bathygadus melanobranchus
CCTGCATATGTATGTATGTATTGTGATGTCATTAGAGGTTGCGTTATAGAGGGGAGATACATCCCCTCTTGCTGGCTCCAGCACAGACTACAATTCAACATGGCCGCCCTGTAGGAGACTACAAAACCCACAGGCAGCCGGGCAGTTGTTGGAGATGAGGGCTGCCCAGCTGATAAAGAGGGACTGATTAACTGTGGAGGGAGAGAGATCTTTTGTTTGGAGTAGGGAAGAAACTTTAATGTGAAGCTGCCCGTTTACCTTTTGTTGTAAAGATTTAAGTTGACCTTTTGTAAGAAAAGATCCTACAATATACTAAGTTTATGTTTGAAAACCACTGTCTGGCTCTTCATTTCGTTTCACCCACACCTCAAGACTTCCTAAAGTAAGGCTCCCAACCTCTCAGGACATCACAGTATATATATTTAGTTGCTGACAAAGTGACTTGTGTGTAATCACCTGGTGTGAGAAGGCCATAATGTTGAAGAGAGTCTCTCTGAAAGAAGAGCGGGCGAGAAGCGTCTGGATCAACAGGTGCTTCACGGAGCCCAGAACACTCCTCATGTCCTCCGACGTGTCCAACAGGAAGACAACATTCTGCTTCCTGTTGCCCTGGAACACGGGAACCACCTCTACACTCACTTCCACTTCAGGGGCCATCTCCTGCAGGCACATGTCACAGTATTTATAGCACTTCAACAAGGTTAAGAATGGGCGGCCGTTTCTACCATACATTTCAGATGCTACATTATTATTGTGGAATTCTGAACTTGTTGATTTCAGGGACTGGGACGTGTCTGACCATATAGAAATGGTTTCAAGGGGTTTATTCAAGGAACAGACATGAATGCCTCAAGAATATGCTTTTAATATTTCTGAGTATTCATAATCACTTTAAAACAAATGAACACACACACAATTAAATAAAATAATGTGTTAAAGTAACCCTTATAGTAACTGTTACGAATAACATTTTAGGCCAAGTTAGGCCTACATTGCAATGATGTCTCACATTGACAAGTTAAAGAAACCATGATGATGCCAAGTAAACATGACAGAGCTCTTACCTCAAATGTATGCACAGTACATTTTAATACTCGTCGTTTGACTACCTACTTTTCTTATTAAATTCCAGTCTGTCTTGCTCCGCAGCCCTCGGCTACTTGACTGTTGTCGCTAGTGTTGCCATAGTGACAAAGACTATTACTCTTCTCGTGGCTATTGGAGGTGCCAGTTTATCTACTAATCAAGTATGTAGACATGCATTGCAAATCGACCCTCAGCTGGTCATGTAGCACTATACACTAACTACAGACGTAGCCTTTAGGATCCTGTGTTCCTTTCAGCCTGGTTTGTTATTAAGTTATTAAGTAGCTGGGAGTCAAATACCCTCACCACTAGACTATCCTGCCCTGCTGTATCTGCTCTGGTGCCCTTCTCTGGAATCCTAATATGAGGGACAGAGCAAAATGTCATGTTACAACTAAGATGAAATGTAACAAAAGGAGAAATGACAAGAGAAAACAATAACAAAATCGTTTCCTGAAAATTAATTGCCACATTTAGCTTTTATTATGGATTGGATTCTTTATTTTACAAAACGTGTGATTGACATAACCCTTGTGTGTAGAGTTGTTGATGCTGACACGCCTTTGTTCCTATTCACATGACAAACATGCAAGTTTAAAAATATTGTTATAGGCTATAAATAGCCTGTAACATATTTTAGCAATGATTTATATTAACTTTTAATATAACTTTTTGGATGCTCTCATCTTCCAGTTCATACGTTGTTTCAATGTAATTATCTACGGCGTTTATTAACTACAAAGTTGTAATATGATATCGCAGTCGCCTTCAACGGCTCTGTCTCTTCACTGCATTGCCCATATGCCCCTATTTTTTCCCACACGACCTTGTTTTCAAGATGGATACCGACCATTTCCAAACCCGTCTTGTTTACGTAAATGAATAATGAATAACCACAATGCTGTGGCACGTAATCACAAATAAAAAATCGCCATCTGATGCCTGAAACGCCATTACATGTGGCTGAATATTGATTCCGATATTCTAGAGAGAAGTACAGCAAATTCGCTGCCAAAACCCAGAAACAATACCAACACCAACACGGAATGGCGACGGCCAGGGGCCCCTAAACCTGTGTGATAACAATACGCCGAAGAATAGTAAATAATTGACAGGTACCATGGCCAATAGGCGTGCGAGAAATATATGGTTCTACCAATGTAACCAATCAGACGGTTGGTTTAGGAGTGGGTTGTGTAATGTTCTGTTGTAATACATGTCCCCGGGTACTGCTATCGCTGAACGTTTCCTGCACTGGTGCATGGTGGTCGAACAGGAGGAATTGTTGGAAAATTTCGGAGGTTAGTATATAAATTGGTTTTTACCCAGTGTGCATTATTCCTACAGCCATCCCTAGGAGAGGGGTGGTTGACTTCTGTTGGGATTCAATGGTGAAACGGATAACCACACATCTATTTAAATAAAATCCTATTTGGAAAGTCATGATGCTGATGTTAACATTAATTAGCTAATGGATTCCCGGTTCTTGTTGCCTTACGTTCGCCTTCGTTGTGAGATATGAGAGGCTTACACGAACTAGCAAATGATCTAGCATACACGGAGGGGCATGTTTGAAATCCCAACAAAAAAGGTTGATACGAACAGGACAAATATAAATACGGAAATGTTATACATGAACTGCTGAAAACTCGTCGCATGATGATTAACAGTGCTATCTGTTAGCATTGTTGCTAACCGCCTTTTACGTTATCGTTTCGCTAACTAACGCATGTGGGCCACAGCTGTCACTGTCCTGTCTAGTAGGCAACAACTTTTTCGATTAGTATTTGTTTTCTTGGGTGAAACATCCACACAGAATCCTACATTACATTGGGTACACTTGTTACAATTCATAGTTTCGCGACAATCAGAGATTAGTAAAAACAAGTGAAAGCCACAAAAGAAAAAGCGGCTAAAGCAAATGGTCAGGTCTTTAGACCCTAATCTGTGTATGTATATATTATATAAATGTGTGTGTATATATGTATCTGTAACCTGTATATGTAACCTATATTTTTCTCCAATCGTAAACATTACACCAAACATTGCAGAACTAAGGTACAACAGAGCATGGGTAGTTTTAACAAATGCATGATGCTGCTCTAGGTTCCCGACCCTTGAGTTAAAGTATCCCATGTAACCTGATGTCAAACGATCTCAATATTAATGTCGCACTTTTAATTGAAAAACGTATTAAACTAGTACAGTGGGATCGGATGTTAAATTATATATTTCTTTAGGAGGTGTGTGTCACGTTACATTGTATACAATGGGTCCTTTACTATTGTTTTTGTGTCCTTTACCATGTTCTAGCAGCTAAAGCATGCTCTTGGCCCAGATAAACCGGGACTCTCACGGGATGGCAGAGTTTCACGATGCAGATGGGCAGCAGGTGACCCTCTGTCTGGCAGAGGCTGTGACAGTTGGAGGTGAGATCTCCAAACTCAATTAGCCCAAACTATTTTTGCAGGGTAACCTAGGGTAACCCTCTGAACTAATACAAAGCCAGACATAGCTCATCCATGTTTTGGTGGGGCAACTGCTCGTACATTAATGTCAGTCAAGTGATTGCCACAGGCTGAAACGTTGGTAAAGTTTGGAAATGTGTACATTGGGGTTATCATAATTGGTTAGTACCATCATTTGTATAAGTAAACATAGCAATAACTTAGATCAGGCACAGTAGACTTTAATATGATTTGAACTGTTCTCTGAGATAGGAGATTTTTTTTCTGTGTGGGTTTCTCTAGATGGTGATCCGATGGAGAGCATGGACACGGTGAGCCTGCAGGCTGTCACTCTGGCCGACGGCTCCACTGCGTACATCCAGCACGACTCCAAATCCTCCTTCTCAGATGGACACATCATGGACGGCCAGGTGATCCAGCTGGAGGATGGATCTGCTGCCTACGTTCAGCACGTCTCCATGCCCAAAGCAGGTAACACGGGAGGCCTTTCAGCAGCCATTCCCAGCCTCTGGTTCGGACTCCACTTGAGGTTGTTTGAGATGCATATGGGGTCCCAGGACAGGTTTACATGGCCCTGTGGAGGCCCATGATTGTCCTACTCTATCATCATTTAGCAGACATTTATTCAACTATTTTTACTAGTCAAAATAATTTGGGTTTTCGCATCACTTCTCGGGATGGCCGGATGTTGGAAAGTCATGCAACTATGAGCTAATTTCTCCTATGACAACATTTTGGTGTTCCTGTTTTAGCTTTCATTTTTGCAGAATCTCCTTTCTCCTTGTTTTAGACATTTTCCAAGTACCCCCTGCAATCCTTCAAAGTACCCCCATTTGAGAAACACTGCACTAGATGGCACCTTGGGCAACGATGGGCTAATGTTTGTAACAGACAATGGCATTTTATGTTGTAGGAGAAGACGGCTTACACCTTGAAGATGGACAGGCAGTTCAGCTAGAGGATGGCACAACGGCCTACATCCATGCACCTAAAGGTATATCCACGCACCAAGCTAGAGCTTGTCAGGCAGTTTATGTTCTTGATGTTTAATCTCAATGAAACCAATGATGTTCTAATAAGAAAATGTGCCACTTGGCTGAATATGTGAAGCGAACACCAGGGGTCTGTTTGAGTGCAGACAGTGTAGAGTGACTGGGAGTTGGCAACTATAGACGGAGATTCTCATTTTTATAGCATTTGGCGCGTTCACCCCATGCATTCTACACTGTCTACCACTCTCCTCCTGGTGCTCAAACATGATATTGCATTCTTTTTCTTGTTTCATAACGGTCAACAGGAGTGGCATAGCTCTCTCTCTGTAACCGCTCTGATGTAACTAGCCTGGTTGAATACAACTATACATGTTAATGTATTGTACTATTACAATTTAGTCTTCAGGAGACTCTTTTATCCAAACTGACTTGCAGTGACTTCATCAGGTTAAGTGACTTGCTCAAGATGGTTGTATATAGGCTGTGGACATTAGGGATTGAACCCAGATCCTTTCGGCTGGGAGTCTTATCAGTTACTTGGAGTCCCTAGTAAACTGTCCTTCTAAAGACAGCTAAGCTAGGCTTCTCAACCACATCCTTCGTATTTCTAGACCATTTTTTCCCCCTTACAGAAACGTACGATCAGGGTGGCCTACAGGAGGTGCAGCTGGAGGACGGTAGCACAGCCTACATCCAGCACACAGTGCACATGCCCCAGCCCAACACCATCCTGGCCATCCAGGCTGACGGCACCATCGCAGACCTGCAGGCCGAGGCCACCGCCATGGACCCCGAGACGATCAGCGTGCTGGAGCAGTACACGACCAAGGTTGGCACCCAGAACCTGTTTTTTTTTTTTTTTTATTAATAGAAATGCAGTCTAATTTAAAGTGACAATGTGTAAGATATGTTTAACAAAAAAAAATCTCATCTGTAGTCCATGCTGACGGCTACAAACGGCAACAATCCCATAAATTCAATTCCACCCTTTTCTAAACCAAGTTTTAATCTGGGCTGGAGTAAAAATAAAATTTTGGGCATTTAGCAGATGCTTTTGTCCAAAGAAGGTGAATTTATTTTACTTGTAGTTACTCCAGGGTGCGTGCTTGTCCTGCGTAGAGGAGTATGGATTGCAGTTAACACTACCACACGCCATTAGTTGTGCTCATGAGAGGTTTGTATTGTATTTTTACCTCTCTGCATGTATACGTTTTGACACGACTCTAGCGTGTTGCTACTGGTTGTTATTGAGTGAGTGCTGGCAACCGCAAGTGGGAGGCGCCATATTAAGACAAAAAAAAATGACATTCTGCCGATGCTAGCACCCGATTTAGGCGCACATCTTACACATTGTCACTTTAAGATGGTCATCACATTTAAAAAAAATAAAGGCTTTTGGTGGGGACATGAATATGTTATGAAACTTATATTTGGTATGAATTGAAGAAGATATGAAACTTGTCTTGTTAAATTTGTCTCTGTGCTCTACTAGGTGGAGAATGTAGAGAATGCCTTGGGACCATTTGGCAGAGCAGACACAGACAACAGCATCATGAGGGTATTGGCATCTTTTAACTTTGTATATATTCAGGGTACTCGCCAAAGAATGTAATGCCGCATTTCCACGTAAAAGTACCCATAACTTTTAGTCCCGGGAACTACTTTTCAAAGAAGTAACAGTTCCTTTAGCCAGATGTCATCTGTGTTTTCACTGCCGGGTAAATTTGTCGCTGATGTATGAAACAGTGACGTCTGTTTGTACATATCTAATAGCCTCTCCAAAACATGAATATATTAAAGAACGTTCCATCTGCATTTTACACTTGTTTTGAAGTAAGTGAAACTATAATTGAATCCTATAAATACATAGGATATTTTGGTGAAAGGACGGAGCATAAGCTCATCTTCACTAAGCTATATGAGATTGAAGGTTGAATCTTTTTCACCCCAGCTCAGGGGGTAGAGCGATTGTCTGGCAACCGGAAGGTCGCTGGTTCGATCCCCGGCTCCGCCTACCTAATTGTCGAGGTGTCCCTGAGCAAGACACCTAACCCTAACTGCTCCCGACGAGCTGGTTGTTCCCTTGCATGGTTGACACCGCCGTCGGTGTATGAATGGGTGAATGTGAGGCAAATGTAAAGCGCTTTGGATAAAAGCGCTATATAAATGCAGTCCATTTACCATTTATATTGGAAAATGCTGCATATTTGCATTATAACTGATGTAAATACTTTTGTAAATCTGTTTTTCTTTTTCGTGATGTATATTCATTACATGCCTGATTTTAAAAGGACCTTTTTAAAGTAAGCAGATTTTGAGACGACTGAGACAGAAATTAATTTACTTTTTTGGGTGTAAAAAGTCCCTGGAACTTAATTTAGACCCTGGTTCTTGCAGTGGAAACGTTCCTCCCAAAGGTTCCTAGTTCCTGTGGTCTGCAGTGGAAACACGGCTTAATAGTGGTGCTGTGCCACCATGTAACATTTCTAAACAGGGCTGCCACGATATGGACATTTATATTATTGATCAGCTAACATAAGGTTACCCGATATGTTTTTTTTCTTTTTCATTTCTAACATGGTTCAATTAGTTAACTTGTTTTTTCATTTCAAAGATGCTTCAAAGAGGAAAAGTAGGCTACAATATCGTATAAGTGTTGTGTGGCAGAGTAAAGTCGCACACCAAACGAGGATCACCTTGTCAGGCAGCGTCGCGTAGTCGAAAGAACAATACACATTGATTTTTGGTCTTGTTCTGTGTTCAATATAACGACCGTATGGCTGCACCAGTGTGAGTTCACTCACTGAAAATATGACTCACTTAATTCCAATTAAGACAACATGGTTTTGAACGCATGCAAGGTTTCAATGAAATTGCACAGCAGCACTCGTGCTATTCAAGAGCATGCAAAGAAAATATGCACACACTACTGTGGATGACATGGATAAAAAAATGACCTCATTCCAAACCTGTAAGTTAAGGTAGAGGCTTTCATGTATTTTTGTTGTTGTTGTTATTATTATTATTATTATACTTAGTATTGTGGAGTGTGACCAGTCTATGAATGCTGTTTGTTTCCTCCAGATCGTAGTTCAGGGACAGGAGAACCGAGTGGGAAGAGTCACCCACGTTGGGGAGAAGTCCTTTCGCTGTGAACATGAAGGCTGTGGAAAACTCTACACCACTGCCCACCATCTCAAGGTGTGTGTGTCTGTGTCCTTCAAATCAGACTTGCTTTTCTCTTAAAAATAACGCTGGTCGTGGGTTCTTAAACCCACCCATATCTTAGTAGTTCTTATCTCAAGGTTACCACACCCTGTTTCTCTCTAAGCCTAAGTGTGTGCGCTCACAGCTACATAAAAGAGAAGTAGCTTGATTATGCTGTGGTACTTTTCTACTCAACTTTCCTGTTAAAGCTCAGCAGCTCCTTCTTCAATCACCACTTGTCTGTTTTAGCCCCAAACCATTGTGTTGTTGTGGTGTTCCCCCCCAGGTACACGAGCGCTCCCACACGGGGGACAAACCCTACATCTGTGAATACATCGGCTGTGGGAAGAAGTTTGCAACAGGTAGCCCGACTCTCAAACACACGTGCATTACTATTCAGTAATTTGGCAGATGCTCTTTATCCAAAGTGCCTTACAGTGAATATAGCTACCAGAGAGCAGGTATAGTTTAGGGCATCTAGGGCATTATGCCTAGTTTGAACGCAGACATTGGGGATTGAACCCAGTACCTTTCTGCTGGGAGTGTAACACCCTAACGACAACACTATCCTGCCCCCTCCTCTTCATTAAAAGTTGATTGCAGCATGTGGCACAGTTCTGTGCTTACCTTTAGGCGAAATTCACAGTTCTGAACCCAATATGGGTCACCCATTTGAATCGTCTTCTCAGTTTTTAGGCCTCTGCCTAAAAATAAAGTGATGCATGTATGAAATAAGCGATGAGTGGGTGCTGTCTTTAATGTGGTGCATTGGGTGGGCATTCAGCTGTCACCAAAAGGCAGACATCCCACCACCTTTCTACGTCTTTGTATTGTATTTATCCCATTCTCCCTGAGGTAATTACATTAACTTGATGAGATGAGCTACTTGGTCTTGATTAAGACTGAGTAAGTAAGTACTTGACCCGAATACTGAAATGCTAATTCCATGTTGTGAATCTAATGATTGTTGATTTCTGTGAATGTTCAGGGTATGGACTGAAGAGTCACTCCCGCACACACACCGGGGAGAAACCTTATCGATGTCAGGAGATGAACTGCAGAAAATCCTTCAAGACCTCTGGAGACCTCCAGAAGCACACCAGGACGCACACAGGTAGCCGCACACAGTGCTTCCATTCATTCATTCAGCTTCTGTTGACATCACTAGTCATGTGCCTGTTCCAAATGGGCCGATTGCCTCCGGTATTTTTCTCGCTTTCTCGAGAACCGCTCAGCCAAAAAACTTGACACTTACTTCCTTGGGTCCTCGGCAATACACCTGCCAAGTGTGTAGTCGATCAGATGAACAAGAAAGTTGAAGGACAGATAGACAGACTCCTCTATAGTTACATGTTTTATTCATAAATATGTCCCGTAGATCTCAAGATCTCACACTCGACCCTGCACTTCCTTGCCTGTTCAGAACGGGCCGATTGTTTGGCCTCTGGTATTGCTGCTTCTCAGAACTGCTCATCCAAACGATGTCGACACGGCACTTCTTTAGAGTGAGCCGTACCCAGCATGTGGTTTGGCAGTGTAACAGACCCCTCTCAATACATTACACAGTGTGTACATAACGCACTACTAATAAATATGTCCCATAGATTGTAAGAGCTCGCACACGACACTGCATTTGGGTGCCAAGTGGAACGGATGAACGGTTGTCAAGAAAGTCAGGGACCGATGGACATACATATTAAGGATGTGCATTTCAAGCAAAAGTATTATTCACTGGGAACTATTTGACTATTATTCGCATAGCGAAAGCATGTCTTTCGCTATCAGTTCCACACAGAATTTTGACGACTGCTGTAGTCTTTGCAAATCAATGAATTTCATGAAAAATTCATGGATTTCATGCTGGCGCCGGGCCTGCCCCACAAAAGAAAGAAATGTGCTGCGCTCCGCAATGCGCTTCAGCTCTGCCCGCGGTGCGCTTTGGTGTGTTTAAGCCTTAATAGTATATAGCCTTAATCGCATGTTTACTGTACAGTAGCATGTAGGGACTAGCCCCATCTCAGCACTGTAGCGAATGCTATACTGCTTTTGTGCGGAAGGCTCTGGTAAAAACAAGGGAAAATATAATTTTTAAGACGATAGTTAGATATCAATACTACTTTAGTGGTTTATTATCACCATACGCTATAACATTTTGCTTGCCTGTTCCCTCTGGTAATCCAAAGGTGAAAAGCCCTTCAAATGCCCTGTGGACGGATGCGGCCGTTCCTTTACCACCTCCAACATCCGGAAGGTTCACATCCGGACCCACACGGGAGAGCGGCCGTACTACTGCTCAGAGCCCAGCTGTGGGCGCTCCTTCGCCAGCGCAACAAACTACAAGAACCACATGAGGATCCATACAGGTGAACAGAACAGCAGACACTTTCTTCCAAAATGACTTATTGCGTATTCAGATGCATGTCTTTAAAGGGTTGGTAAGGGTTGGACATCTTGCTCAAGGACGCCTACAGGTAGACTGCGGTCATTGGAGATCGAACCCTGTATCTTTCGGCTGTGAGTCAAACACCTTAGCCACTACATTATCAGGGGTGCAAACGTGTCACCTTTCTGTGAAATTCACGTTTTTTTTCTAAATAATTAATGGACGTCTTTGTTATTATTCTGTTGTGTATGCGGGTCAGTTCAGGACTGACCAGTTCACATCAGAATCTGATATTGGCCTCATTCAAAACATGAGAACAGCCAAACATTGTTTCTAAACGCGCCAACGATGGAGAATTTTTCCAACAGCAAAATATCTATAAAGTCATATTTCTTAAAATACTTTCTTTTAAATGAGAGATGACTATTGTGGGACAGAGGGGTAAATTAAATATTAGGCCAACATACAAGTAAATAATAAAATTAATACTATGTTTAGTGATAAGGATGGAGGACCACACTCCCAACCAATGTTATGGTATGCCATCGTACTGGTATGATCATGCACTACAGGAGACCTACAACATTAACCATTTAGCCTGTACAAGACTGTAAATGAGTCCTTCAGAAATAATAACAGTGGATATCATATTTTATATATGACCTCTTTAACTATAAATTAAACCTTTGACTTGACAGATTGGTTAGTTAGTTGGTTTAGTTTAAAATTGGGGGTTTTGAGTAGGAGGCTCAATACTGCTCTAATTCAGTGAAGCAAATATGTAAAATAACATTGTTAACAATAAACACATTTTTGAGACCCTAATGATAACTGCTTCATATAAATGGGTCTGAATATCACTATCAGGCTTTTGTGTTGAGCAGCTATAATAAAATACAACCTGATTGCTTTGAAGGGCACCGCACGCTGGTTTTGGTAGTTTACAGGCAAAAACATTTTTTGTCACCATTCCCCCCCCCACCCCCTTGATTGGTATCACCAACCACCCAAGCAAATGTTCAGTCATCCTCACCACCGTGGTATGTTTTGCTGTCCAGGGGAGAAGCCGTACGTGTGCACGGTGCCAGGCTGTGAGAAGCGCTTCACAGAGTACTCCAGCCTCTACAAACACCATGTGGTACACACGCCCTGCAAGCCCTACAACTGTAACCACTGTGGTAAGACGTACAAGCAGATCTCCACCCTAGCCATGCACAAGCGCACCGCCCACAACGACACGGAACCCATCGAGGAGGAGCAGGAGTCCTACTTTGAACCCCCCACAGGTCCGTGTTTGTCTTGTCTTGTCTTGTCTTGTAATGTTTTTTTAACCCCGTTGAGTAGCAGCCATAGAAATATATGTTGGGGTTCTCTTAGTTTCTGGGGTATTGTGTATAAAACTATCAACTGTCTGAATTAGTGGTGGGACTCGATTTAAAATAAATAAATTCAATTTAAAAAAAAAATCTAATTAGAGGCTTTGTAATTAATTAATTAATCGCATAGCAATATTTGACACGAGAAGCAACATTTTTCAATTCAAATGGATTTTGGTATACGAGTGAATCAATGAATAGACATATACATAAGTTTAAACAGCAAAATCCTGTTTATTTTAGCTACACAGACCAACAGATCAGTCGAGTGTGGGTTGGCGACTCTGCTTGCTCGTACTAGGAACGTTAGTCTGATCAGCGTTAGCTCTGGCTTCCACGCTAGCTGCAACATGTTTAGCATTGAGGTGATACCGTAGGCTTGAACTGCTCCGGTGATGTGCAAATTCTTTGTTGCACAATTTGCACACAACCGTTCTCTTATCGACACTTCCATCAGGATGTTTTTATACATAAATGTCCCATTCACCGGGCCAAGCAACGCGGTCTCTTCTGGTGCTTCCAAGTTTTAGCCTACAACGCTCTAGTGGGGCTTGTTGTCTGACGTCACTCAATGCACATTGTGCATCTGTATGATCAGTATGCCTGGAATTCGTCCACTGAGAAACGTTCCGTGGTGTTTGGAGTGCAAAAATAAAGTGCGATTAAAATGCGTAAATGT
>OMKP01022977.1:0-15744 GCA_900302375.1 Bathygadus melanobranchus
ACCGTTCTGTACTAAATGTGTTTCCTTCACAGGTGAAGTACACACAAGTTAGTGTACTGAGCCACATAGGCCCCAGTGCTAGCTCAGGTGACACACACACACACACACACACACAAACACACACACACGTACATGCACACACACAGGCACACATGTGCACAGACACACGCACAGGCACACACACACACATATGCCCACAGGTGCGCGCACACACACACACGGTGTATATTCTCCATGTGCCATGCTGAGTCGCAGCAGGAATTTTCCACTCAGCAGTTGGCGATCTCTGCATCCAGCTGCGCTTTCAATGTATGTGCATGCTACAAATCACGGGTAATGAATGCAGACAAGAGTTAGGTCCCAACCATTGTGTCGCTAGCTTGCCCGTCGCTACCCTTGATGTGTGCGGCCAGATGGACATCTAAGTGTGAACGCCGGGCAGAAAAATTAAGATTTTAAGGTCATGTTTTGTTCGTGGCCTGCATGTGTAACAGGCGAGGAGATCACAGAGGAAATAAACGGCACAATGTATTTTATGGACCCCAAGCTCACCAGGGACTGGTGCTCGGGAATGACATGGAGACACGTGTATGTCGTATGTGTGTGTTAATAAAGGGATCATGTTAATTAAGATGCTGTGCAGGTGGAGGGGAGGTACTGTGTGTGTGTGTGTGTGTGTGTGTTATGCTGTAATGAACGGTGAAGCCACTAATTAGAGAGGAAACATGAATGCGTGCGATAATGTAGAAACATTAATTGGAGAAAAAAAAATAGAAGACAAATAAACCATGGTCATCAACGAAATTATACGCATTTCTTTCTTTTAGCATTAGCGCCACCCTGTGGCGACACGTGATACAGGCGGACCGAAGAACACGTGGTCGCCTCCCCCCCGTCCTGGCGCCGGAAGCGGAAGTGCTTTTCCAATATGTCCGCTGCGTCGCTCCGCTAGCCGAGACCCGAACAGAAACAGCGCGGAGAAGGAGGAGAAGGAGGAGGAGAACATGGCGGCGGAGGGTGGCGTCGACGAGCTGAAGCAGCTGGAGTATCTGTCTCTGGTGTCCAAGGTCTGCACCGAGCTGGACAACCACCTGGGGATCAGCGACAAGGACCTGGGTGAGGATCTTCCTGGAGCTAGCTGTGCTACCAGGCTAGCCGCGGTGTTATATACCGTCATATTTATAGACTTCATATATATTACACTTATACCGACGGGACGGTTACTGTCCGTTCCCTTCACTTTAAAGACGACGTGACGTGTCTCATGTCGCTATTGACCCCTAAATGTGTTCATTGTTTGTTTGCGTTCCTCCTCCGTCGTCGTTCAGTCTCTGTGTGTTTGGTTTGTTAGCAGATGTTAAGTAACGACGTGTCTTGTCTCTTGACAGCTGAGTTTGTCATCAGTCTCGCCGAGAAAGATCCGTCCTTTGACGGGTTTAAGGCTCTCTTGCTGAAGAATGGAGCAGAGTTTACGGTGAGGGGATTCAGATGATGGATGGTTGCCATGTGCGTCGATGAGACGTAAACAGACGACTAACTAAATACTTGAACTTTGTTTCCAGGATTCGCTTGTGGGAAATTTGCTTAGACTTATCCAAACCATGCGACCTATGCCAAAGGACTCGACAAGTAAAGGTAAGACAATGTTTTTAAAAACACAAATGAGTCTGTACCAGGCCAAGCGCAACATTGCATATCTGGCATCCCAGGGTGTCGGAATGGGAGAATAGTAGCTTTGGACTTGGCATGTTTCCTTAATCTCTGATGACATCATAGTCGTTTCATTATGTAATACAGTACATTTAAAGTTAGCCTGCATTAAACCATTGAACATCACATGGGGCCAACATAAACTGCCTTTCTAACGTAAACATGTACAGATTGTTACTCCTTCCTGTATACAGTATTCCAAACATGTTCTAAACACGTGAGGTAACCTTTGGAAGAGCGATCTAACGGCGTTTCTCCTTTTATCAGCCTCCCAGCCTTTGGTGAAGAGTGAAAAGGATAAACTGAAGGAGCTGTTTCCAGCACTATGTAGAGCAAACGAGCCTTCGCCGAAGGCAAGTGACTGACATTTAGATTACTAATGCTTAGATAGAGATAGATAGAACCTGATATGCTGACAGATGTTATAACCCAAGGATATATCTGTATGGTTGGCTATATCCCCATCCTTTATACTATTGTCAAAGCCCACACGGGTTGTGCTCTAAGTGTGAACAGTGCAGGACGCGTAGCTCGTGTGCTAACGTGTCCCTTCTGTCCGGCTCCCTCAGAAGCTGCTAGACGAGGACGATGTCAAAGTGGCCGCCGATGCCATGAAGGAGCTGGAGATGTTCATGCCCAGTGTCAGTGGCTCAGAGTCCAAGAGCAGCAGGAGCAGGTACGTGCTGCTGGGTTTAAAGGTCAGGGGTCAGGGGTGAACCACGCTGACCAGAGAACAGGTTCAGATTCCTGCTGTATTCCACCTCCACACCGGCTCTCAAAGGTGTGCTGTGTTTCATGATACATCTGCTATACCTTGATAAGATGTGGCTGTTTGTCACAGCCAGGTGATGTAGTACAGGACAGCAACGATTTTAAGTAAGAAATGTGATACAAATATAATAATACTCAACATGAGTAGTACAATATAAATATTCTTGTGTTGGCCTTGCAAGGAAGACTTGTTGGACGATGTGATCAAACTTGAGCTCAGAAAAACCCTAACCCTATTGCTGATGCCATTATTTATGTTGCCCTGGTAACACGCAGGTCAGACAAGAGGCGCCGACACAGCAGAAGTCGCAGCAGAAGCAGGGACCGAGACCGAGACAGGGACCGTGACCGAGACAGGGACCGAGACCGAGACAGGGACCGGGATAGAGACAGGGACCGCAGAAGGAGGCACCATTCCAGATCCCGGTCCAGGTCTCACTCCCGGGAACGGAACAGGGACCGCGACAGAGACCGCGACAGAGACAGAGACCGCAGCAAGAGGCGCGATCGGTCTTCCCGCTGGAGCGAGCGGTCGCCCGTCCCCCGCAGGGAGAAGGAGTCTGAGAAGGACTCGGACAACTGGAAGGACAAGCACGTGGACCGTCCCCCGCCAGAGGAGCCGTCGGTGGGAGACATCTACAACGGCAAGATCACCAGCATCATGCAGTTTGGCTGCTTTGTACAGCTGGAGGGGCTGAGGTCAGTAGGACAACTTGAAGTAACACTAACCCATTCTCAAAATCTGACTGCTCCTTTACAATGTTAAGTGTTGTCAGCAGAATCACAAACCATCGCATTTTCTACCACAATTAACACACTAAATTGAATGTAGTAAACTACGTTTAATGTAGTTTGGGTTCAATTGGCCACAAATGTACATATAGAGCAGTCTAAACTACACCCAATATCTGTTGACTTGTATTCATGTAGCCTTCATACTGTGGTCTTCCAGGAAGCGATGGGAGGGCTTGGTTCACATCTCAGAGCTGCGCAGGGAGGGCCGTGTGGCCAACGTGGCCGACGTGGTCAGCAAGGGCCAGAGAGTGAAGATCAAGGTGTTGTCCTTCACCGGCTCCAAGACCAGCCTCAGTATGAAGGTACGGCCGCGGGCCCACACAGAGCACTGAGGCAGAGAGCATTTTATTAGGGCGGTACCCGATTGAGAATTCTCTGTTGACTCTGCCAACGAACGTGGTGCTTAAAGAAGTGACTGAACCTCTCTGGTGTTCCTCCCTCCCCAGGATGTGGACCAGGAGACCGGGGAGGACCTGAACCCCAACAGGAGACGGAACGTGGGTCCAGACGGCGGGGAGGAGGTCTCCATGCGGAATCCCGACCGGCCCGCCAACGTCAACCTGGGCCACGCCCCCGAGATGGAGCAGGACGACACGTTGGAGCGGAAGAGGCTCACCAAGATCTCGGACCCGGAGAAGTGGGAGATCAAACAGGTCGGCTTCAGTCTTATTGTGAAGCTCAACCTAACTCAGCTTGACCAGCAGGTCGGGCCTTCAGTCTTATTGTGAAGCTCAGTGTAACCTCAGCTTGACCAGCAGGTCGGGCCTTCAGTCTTATTGTGAAGCTCAACCTAACTCAGCTTGACCAGCAGGTCGGGCCTTCAGTCTTATTGTGAAGCTCAACGTAACTCAGCTTGACCAGCAGGTCGGACCTTCAGTCTTATTGTGAAGCTCAACGTAACTCAGCTTGACCAGCAGGTCGGGCCTTCAGTCTTATTGTGAAGCTCAACGTAACTCAGCTTGACCAGCAGGTCGGACCTTCAGTCTTATTGTGAAGCTCAACGTAACTCAGCTTGACCAGCAGGTCGGACCTTCAGTCTTATTGTGAAGCTCAACGTAACTCAGCTTGACCAGCAGGTCGGACCTTCAGTCTTATTGTGAAGCTCAACGTAACTCAGCTTGACCAGCAGGTCGGACCTTCAGTCTTATTGTGAAGCTCAACGTAACCTCAGCTTGACCAGCAGGTCGGGCCTTCAGTCTTATTGTGAAGCTCAACGTAACCTCAGCTTGACCAGCAGGTCGGACCTTCAGTCTTATTGTGAAGCTCAACGTAACTCAGCTTGACCAGCAGGTCGGACCTTCAGTCTTATTGTGAAGCTCAACGTAACTCAGCTTGACCAGCAGGTCGGACCTTCAGTCTTATTGTGAAGCTCAACGTAACTCAGCTTCTCGGGTCTCTGTTGACTGTGAATCCTCTCCCCTGCATGTGTGCATGGCGTTGTGCACTGTCCACCTAGCTGAGTGTTACTCATCACCTTGAGATGATGTTGGGATGTGGTTTGAGATGCTGGCCCCTGCTGTCTGTCCTCAGATGATCGCGGCCAACGTCCTGTCAAAGGAAGAGTTCCCAGACTTTGATGACGAGACCGGGATTCTTCCCAAGGTGGATGATGAAGAAGGTGAGAAGTCCTTTGAATGAATATTATATTGAAGTGCTTTATTTGGTGCTGTCACCGCTAATGGAAAGCTTACTGAGCCCTCTACTAGTTAGACAACATTGTCTTCTGTTTTAGATGCATAGGGGTGAGGATTTATAAGGCTCACTACACCAGGATATGTTGTGACGCATGATGCTGTATTACTATAGTATGTGTACATCAGGTTTCCTACAGCAGCAGTTCACATGAGTACATGTGAACATTATTGAGTGATGCGGTGGTGACTGATGTTCTTCTTCTGTGGTTTCCAGATGAGGACTTGGAGATTGAGCTGGTGGAGGAGGAGCCACCGTTCCTGCGGGGACACACCAAGCAGAGCATGGACATGAGTCCCGTCAAAATCGTCAAGGTGAGATAGAAGTGGTTATTTTTGTGATTCACTATAAAATGGCAGTTCTTTTTTTCTTGTCAAGTGTTAATTACTGACCGTGGTTCAGTTTCAGTCCATAAAATGTATCTATCTCTCTCTCTCTGTCCTGTCCACTAGAATCCAGATGGCTCCCTGTCCCAGGCGGCCATGATGCAGAGTGCCCTCGCCAAGGAGAGGAGGGAGCTGAAGCAGGCTGCTCGCGAGGCTGAGATGGACTCCATCCCCATGGGCCTCAACAAGCACTGGGTGGACCCGCTGCCTGACGGTACGGCACCTTGCTGCCCTCCACACCATGGCTTGTCTTGACGGAAGTCTCAATGCTACAAACCTATGGATACATGGATCGACTTGTTAACATTCATCTTCCTGGGGGGGGGCGTTCAGTGGTGTTTTTATTTGACTTTCTCTCATTGTTGAGAACGCCAATAACTCAGCATAAGGTGGCGTCAGCAACAGAGGTTCCCAGCCTTGAAGATGGTCATATATTTGATGTATGCAATGAGTTGTTTAATGCAGAGCGAGTTAGTCTGTCTGTAGCGCTCCCTTCGAAAAAGAGGGAAAGAAAACCCCCTTTTAATTGTTTCCACGCTCCTGTCTGTTCATAGTCGACGGAAGGCAGATTGCCGCCAACATGAGGGGCATTGGCATGATGCCCAACGACATCCCAGAGTGGAAGAAGCACGCCTTCGGGGGCAACAAGGCCTCCTACGGCAAGAAGACCCAGCTCTCCATCCTGGAGCAGAGGGAGAGCCTGCCCATCTACAAGCTGAAGGAACAGCTCATCCAGGTGGGTGGGGTGTTGACGGAGCTCACACACATGTGTGGATGTCAACAAGGAGCCGCGTGTGTAGTGTGTATTGTGTATTGTCCATATTGCATAAATACTGAATCGAGCTACGCTGAAGAGCTTCACGAGAAGAGAAAAGCCTCGTTATTGAATAACATACGCAAACATAAAATGTATTTCTTCCACGTTGTTTATTCATCTGGTTTTATTTGTAGGCCGTCCACGACAACCAGATCTTGATCGTGATCGGGGAGACGGGTTCCGGGAAGACCACGCAGATCACCCAGTACCTGGCGGAGGCCGGCTACACCACCCGGGGGAAGATCGGCTGCACCCAGCCCCGTCGCGTGGCTGCCATGTCTGTGGCCAAGAGAGTCTCTGAGGAGTACGGTTGTTGTCTGGGCCAGGAGGTGGGTCACTTCCTGTCTGTTGCTGTTTGTTTATAATATATCTATTCTATGGATAGTTGTGTTTGAGGCAGCTACACCCTGGTGTGCTTCAGTACTGAGGACTTGGTTGTTGCTTATTTGCACACTTCTGTTTCATTTGTTAATCAAACCAGCCTGCTTTCTAACAACGTAATGTGACTTAAGGAAGCATCTTGTCATCTCTCCGCGTGGTACTAGTCTCTCCCGGGGAGGTTCTGACGGAGCTCTAAATCTCTCCCCTCCCAGGTGGGCTACACCATCCGTTTCGAGGACTGCACCAGCCCCGAGACGGTGATCAAGTACATGACGGACGGTATGCTGCTCAGAGAGTGTCTGATCGACTCTGAGCTGGGCCAGTACGCCATCATCATGCTGGACGAGGCCCACGAGAGGACCATCCACACAGACGTGTTGTTTGGCCTGCTCAAGAAGGTAGGACGACAATGGGTTGTGGTACTTTACATTAAAAAGATACATGTTATTGTGTCCACCCACTGGGTCCCCCAGTCATTCACATATCAACTCTGATCTGCCTTCTCCCTCCAGACTGTGCAGAAACGCACAGACATGAAGCTGATCGTGACGTCGGCCACGCTGGACGCCGTCAAGTTCTCGCAGTATTTCTACGAAGCGCCCATCTTCACCATCCCCGGGAGAACGTACCCCGTGGAGGTTCTGTACACCAAGGAGCCTGAGACGGACTACCTGGACGCCAGCCTCATTACCGTCATGCAGATCCACCTCACAGAGCCTCCGGGTGAGACCCCAGGCCCCCAAAGCATGAGATCTGTGTTTAGATTGTTGGTTGGTGTAACCACGCCCAGCCCTGGTGGTTGTGGGTGTAGTTCACTTAGTTCAAACCTAAAATGTACTTAAACGTCAACTGTTCTTCTCATCTCCTCGTCCACAGGGGACGTCTTGGTGTTCCTGACGGGTCAGGAGGAGATCGACACGGCGTGTGAGATCCTGTACGAGAGGATGAAGTCTCTGGGGCCCGACGTCCCTGAGCTCATCATCCTGCCCGTCTACTCTGCCCTGCCCAGCGAGATGCAGACCCGGATCTTCGACCCCGCGCCCCCTGGCAGCAGAAAGGTACCCCTGAAATTCACACTGCCTTTTTAAGGACTTTATTGGACACCAAGTCTTAAACCACCCATGTCGATGCACCTAGACTTGTTAGCAGTCACGTAAGTGTCCTGTCCTCCACAGGTGGTCATCGCTACCAACATCGCCGAGACGTCTCTGACCATCGATGGGATCTATTACGTGGTGGACCCTGGCTTCGTGAAGCAGAAGGTTTACAACTCCAAGACCGGCATCGACCAGCTGGTGGTCACTCCCATTTCCCAGGTATACAGCTAATGCCTGACACTAAATGAATTGACATGACCGTCGATCTAATCTTCATTTAAATGCTAATGCATTTAGATGGTTTTATCACTACACTATCAATGTTTTACAACACCCTCCATTACTCAGCATTACTCGGGTGTCTCTAATATAGTTTTGCTTGTTCCTCAGGCCCAGGCTAAGCAGAGAGCTGGCCGGGCCGGCAGGACGGGCCCTGGGAAGTGCTACCGACTCTACACCGAGAGAGCCTACAGAGACGAGATGTTGACCACCAACGTTCCTGAGATCCAGAGAACGAACTTGGCCAGCACCGTGCTGTCTCTTAAGGTGAGCACGCATTCTTTCTAACCTATTAAACGTTGCGTTTACATTTAATTTAACATGGTGATTGGCATTTAAAAAGATGAGGAAACGTTGAGTGTTTCACAATTTGGATGAATCGGCCACTTACTGTTGATGTAGTTCTGTGTATTTTACCTATAGTCTTCAGAAGTAAATGGGGTTTGCCTGTATAATCCATGGAAACCTTTCACAATTGCTAACCCTAACCCTAACTTTAGAAGAATTGAAAGAGTTCAGGGTTCCATTTCCTTCCCCACAGGCCATGGGCATCAACGACCTGCTGTCCTTTGACTTCATGGACGCCCCTCCCATGGAGACCCTGATCACAGCCATGGAGCAGCTATACACACTGGGAGCCCTGGACGACGAAGGCCTGCTCACCAGGCTGGGCAGAAGGGTGAGGCATAGAGAAACCATCCGTGTTTTAAAAAGACTCACGTTGTACAGTAAATGTATGCTTCAATGTGTTGTATCCCAAGTAATTTAATGCTGTTTATTGACCAGAAGGTAACTGATAATGGCCTATTTATCACTTGCATACATCCATAGCAGTCAAATATGAGTTCATAAATAGATGGTAGATGTGGTTTGATGCAGTTTATGGATATAACACATGTTGGTTCTTTTCCTTCTATACACCTCCTCCATTTCCTCTGCTCTACAATCATCATATCAATTCATTTGACTGCTTTATTGTGAGTGACTTGTCCTCCCTTCACTCCCTCGTCCAGATGGCCGAGTTCCCCCTGGAGCCCATGCTGTGTAAGATGTTGATCATGTCAGTCCACTTGGGCTGCAGTGAAGAGATGCTGACCATCGTCTCCATGCTGTCTGTCCAGAACGTCTTCTACAGACCCAAGGTGGGCCATCCCAGGAAATGTCCGGGTTTCAATTTATATGAAACCGTGATATGGTGGGGAGAGGGATTGTTTTGAACGGGTGCCAGTCTTAAGGTTTTGTCATTTAAACTACAGTGTGGTTTGGATTGCTGTGGTTGAGGGTGGAATACTTACTCATTTATTCTGGGTTGCTGGAGTGCTGGGTGTCACATGCTGAGCGTTGGAATACATCGGAAGCCAAAAATCACTGTGAATGATTTTGTGAAACGCAGGACAAACAGGCCCTCGCCGACCAGAAGAAGGCCAAGTTCCATCAGCCCGAGGGGGACCACCTCACCCTGCTGGCCGTCTACAACTCCTGGAAGAACAACAAGTTCTCCAACCCCTGGTGCTACGAGAACTTCATCCAGGCCCGTTCGCTGCGCAGGGCCCAGGACATCCGTAAGCAGATGCTGGGGATCATGGACAGGTACAAGACATTATCACCGCTTCCCATTAAATTGAGCTCAGCGAATTGTTATTTCCCCCGTCTTCCAAATGAGTCTCGAGGAAGATGAAGTGTTTCTTAACTGCCGTTTCCAGAGCAGTAAATCAAGCCGTGACACTTGTTTATAAAAGCCCCTATATGAATCACTCGCAATATTTTGCTTGGATGTAAACGTAATGGGCTCATACATCCAGACTAATTAGTCTTTCTGAATGTCCATCATTACAATGAAACCTCGCTTGTTCTCGCATCAGACATAAGCTGGACGTGGTGTCCTGTGGGAAGGCCACGGTGCGCGTGCAGAAAGCCATCTGCAGCGGCTTCTTCAGGAACGCCGCCAAGAAAGACCCCCAGGAGGGCTACCGGACCCTGATCGACCAGCAGGTGGTCTACATCCACCCCTCCAGTGCGTTGTTCAACAGACAACCAGAGTGGTACGTATGGCGTGGCTAGCTCTAGGGCTGAATGATACGCTGAAAGAAATCATATTGAGGTTATTTTTGATGGATTGCTATGATTCACTGTCAGTGGGAATGATCATTTTTGCGTTAGAATGTTCATTTTCACTGGAAAAGCGTACATTTGTTGGGGTCTGTACCAAACAAGCATATGTCTTACATCTGGGGGGATAGGGAGTGTCTTGTCTTGGGTCCTGTGAAGCCCTTTGAGACTAGCTGCTATTAAGAGCTATACAAATAGAATTGACTTGACATAGCAAATAGTTTTTACATGTATTCATCCTTTTCGTTATCCTTCTCCCTCCCAGGGTGGTGTACCACGAGCTGGTGCTGACCACCAAGGAGTACATGCGGGAGGTGACCACCATCGACCCCCGCTGGCTGGTGGAGTTCTCCCCGGCCTTCTTCAAGGTGTCCGACCCCACCCGCCTCAGCAAGCAGAAGAAGCAGCAGCGGCTGGAGCCGCTGTACAACCGATATGAGGAGCCCAACGCCTGGAGGATCTCCCGCGCCTTCAGGAGGCGCTGACGAGGCCCGATGTCACCACGGATGACAAGAATACTCCATGTTTTGTTGACGGTTGGGATCTCAGAAAGACTTGTGACTTTGGTTTTGAGGGTTTGGTTCCAATACACATTACCCAAGACCTACTCTGTACATTGTGCTGTTTTTTTTTTTATAGCCCAGCAATCCAGGTGAATATTTCGTTTAGATTTTTAAGTGAAAATGGTTCAACCTTATCAACGTTGTGTTCTTTAGTCCTACATTTGTCTCAAGAAAATGGCACACTAAAAATATATTTGAACTGTGGTACCGCTAGCCAGACAGCGTTGACCCAGCAAGGAAACATCCTGTTATTGTAAGGCTTTAAGGTTGAGGAAACATTGACCTATTCATGTTGAGGACTTGAACTGTAAACTCTGGTCCACATCATTGGAATGGTGGATAGTGACCTTCAATTATAGTGAACTTCAATTATTACTAGGATTTGATATTATTCAGGAAGAATTAAGACCAAGTACATGTTGTGTAACATTTCATGTTGAGTCTGATACATGCCTGATGCGTCCTTGTGAATTATTTTAAATATTTCTCATTAAAACAATTTGTAATAAACTTATCTTGTCTATCTTACCTTATTTTGTACATACATTAGCTTAGCTTTTAATTCTCATAACCAACTAACATTGGAAGTTATCAATGCAGATTGATAAATACAACTCTTGGACAAGAAAGTACACTTCTTCTGAAGGTTGTCAACAATTTCTGAATCATGACTAAATGTGAATCCAACTAATGCAAGAAGTCAAGCACAAAGACTTGACACAACTGTGCTATGTATTAAACAGCTTATATCGTTTAATTTAATTTAGCTTCAGTGTAAAGTTTTGTCTGCTAAATTTCCATATAATGAACCAGGCACAGGGACTTAAAGGTTTCTAACCCTAACCCTAACCCTCACACATCTATGGACAGTACAATACTGCCGCCGGCCTCTAGGGGGCAGCATCAACCCGACACTTCGTTTAAAGTCGGTTTGTTGCACCATTTTGACGAAGAAAAACTAACTTGCTGCTCACATCTAAACAAACAATGGCTGAATTGGAAATAAAACGTCTCGAGTATTTGTCATTAGTGTCTAAAGTATGCACCGAGTTGGAGAATCATCTCGGAATAAGCGAAAAAGATCTCGGTACGTTGAACTTGACTGTTTTCCTGTATTTTGTGACTTGCTAATGCTCAGTAAGTTACCTTTAGCCTCTCTGGTCTCATCAGTTTACAGTCATATGCATGCAGATGTGGACACACAACGTCTTTATTTCTCTTTTAAAGCTGAATTCATCATCAGCCTCGCCGAGAAGCACACGACGTTTGACAGTTTTAAATCAGTTCTGCTGAAGAATGGAGCTGATTTCGCAGTAAGTTGTTTTAATGACCTGTTTTAATTAGCAGTACACCTGTAATTACCACAGGGGCTGTTGCTCTGATAGGTGTGTGTGTATATATATATATATATATTCTGTATGTCTTCCACAGGACACACTCATTGGTACACTGCTCAGGCTCATCCAAACCATGCAAGCACCACCATCAACAAGCCAAGGTACGTACACAACACGAGCCTCACACCAGCTGATGTAGACGCAGTGTTGGACTGATCGTGTTCTCTGTGCTGTTTGACAGAATCCCAGTCTGTGGCCAAACCAAAGAGTGAGAAGGACAAAATGAAAGAGGCGTTCCCTGCTTTATGCAAGCCGGACGCCCCTGTGTGGACGGTGAGCTTCAACCACAGAGTCTCTTCAATACCTGATGATTGACAGCTGTCTTATGACAACAGATGATGCGTAATGGGGTTTTGTTTTGGCTTCTAGGTTCCCCCACGTCAACCAGATAAAGACGATGAGATGATAGCAGCAGCGGCCATGAAGGAGCTAGAGATGTTAATGCCGAGTGCCAGTAGCAGTCAGAAACGTACTGGCAATAGGTATGAAGTCAAATGCTCGACTAGAATTGAAGTTTCCTTGAACTACAAATTCCATCAGTTACTAAAAGCCAGTGATGTTTTTATAAATGATGTCAGTGGTTAGGGTGTTTGACTTCCAGCCAAAAGGTTCAGTGTTAGAGCCCCATGTGGGCGTCCCTGAGCAAGATGTCCCCTAACCCCTACCTGCTCATTAATGTCAAAATGACATGATTGTAAACAGTCGTCCAAGAAAATGCACAGGTGTTTGGATTAGAGATACAATAAACAATGTGGCCTGGACTCCCCAGGTGGGACAAGGAGCCGCCCGGGTACTCGAAACGAGAGCACGATGGAAGCCGAGGTAACGGCCGCCATCGTTCACGCTCCCGGTCGAGGGAACGCGATGACGATGTTAGCTACAAGCGTCGGGGGAAGCGCGCGTCTCGCTGGAGCGACCGGACGCCCAGCCCCCGCCGGGAGGAGAGGGACGACAGAAGGGACGCAGACGACAGGGAATCGAACCGCTGGAATGACCGACACGTGGACCGCCCCCCGCCGGATGAGCCCGTCGTGGGCGACATCTACAACGGCAAGATCAGCAGCATCATGCAGTTTGGCTGCTTTGTGCAGCTGGAGGGGCTGAGGTCTGTTCCCTGCTTTTGTTTATTCCAGAAGGCTACACGTGTACATGAAGTGCTTTTAGTTTAGTTTTTGTCTGCTGTGTATTGTTTGCTTCCTTGTATTACGCCACAACTCCACTGGGAGTGTAATGTTTGCATTCCTGTGCTTGATCAGGCTATTTCAGTTAAAGGTGCTCTAGGTAAGATTTAAGAGCTGTTATTTGTTAAAAACGGCACAGCCGTCCATTGGCTATTAGTGAGAAAATGCACTGTGAGAATCTCTGTTTCTAGTTGACCACTCCCGGCTCATTTCTGACCAATCAGGGCATCTCTTCACTGATTGGTTCAGAGAATTCATTGCGCTTGTCAATCACAGGTGCATGAATCTCAACACTTGGCAGAGAAACGTAGGGAGGAAGCAGAGGTGGTTTTTTTGGCAGTTCAAAATATTTTTTACAAGTCTCGCATCTTATGTACAGCACCTTTTAAACACTAGAGAAAATGTGATATGATGAATGAATGTGCCCATCTACAACATGAATCATGAATGTTTCAGGACAGTGATAACTCTGTTCATGCTTGTGCAGGAAGCGCTGGGAAGGCCTGGTGCACATTTCAGAGCTGCGTAAGGAAGGGAGGATCGCCAACATGGCCGACGTGGTCACCAAAGGTCAGAAGGTGAAGGTCAAAGTGCTTTCCTTCACCGGGACCAAGGCCAGTCTGAGTATGAAGGTGAGACGACATCTACTGTAGGGCTGCTGTTGCATTTAGTTTGTGTATTAAATCAGGCGTTTTTCCCCTCACCGTATGTTAGGGTTAGCCTAACCTCTAACCTCTAACCTCTAACCCTAACCTCATATGTCTTATGACTCACCATATCCATAATCCCCCTCCCTCCCCCAGGACGTGGACCAGGAGACGGGCGAGGACCTGAACCCCAACAGGAGGAGGAACCTGGACCCGGGACCGGCAGACGAGGCCATGAGGAACCCGGACCGGCCCATCGACCCCAGCCTCCTGGAGGTGGAGGAGAACCCCACGGAACGTAAGAGGCTGGCCAAGATCACGGACCTGGAGAAGTGGGAAATCAAGCAGGTAGTCGACCTTTCTTTGTTCGGTGTTGACAACGCAGACATTGACCTCCAATTACAGTTTCAATTCCAATTCCTTTCAGACATGCAGTCAATTTGAATTGTGACTGAATGCTTTTCGGGTGATTCGAACAATTCAACTTATTTAAACAAGCTCCTTTTGAACACGACCGGACAGATTCTGAAATAAGGAAGCTCCTCTCAGTTCTTCTTCTGTTGAGTTTTATGGCTGTGGCATCCAAGAGTGTTGCATTACCGCCATCTGCTGGACGGTCCCTTGGCCCATCACTATGCCGTGTGTGAAAGTACGCAAGATGGAAATGTTCTGTAGCTGCGTCTCCTGTGTGAATAGAGAACATCACTAGCGGTACCAGAAAGGTTGTCCCAGTAATTGACCAGGAACTACGCTTGGAAGGGTCTTCAACCTGTCCTGTCGTCCTCCTCAGATGATCGCAGCCAACGTCCTTCCAAAAGAAGAGTTCCCCGAATTTGACGAGGAGACGGGAATCATGCCCAACATAAATGATGAAGAGGGTAACTTTTGATCCGTATCTTGTATCTGATTACATGCATTATAGTTAAAAGGCAGAGAGGTATAGATATACATATTCTACCTCTTGGCCCCTAACAGATGAAGACTTGGACGTTGACCTGGTTGAGGAAGAGCCACCGTTCCTGCGTGGGCAGACTAAGTGGACCATGAACTTGAGTCCAGTTAAAATTGTTAAGGTATAACAGATGTTTTATCTTCCACAAGCTAGGTGTACTGAATAAAATACCTGTCCTAATACATTATTATTATTATTATTATTATTATTTACTATACAGGCGTCTGTCATTTTGGATATTGTCATTCCTGTTCGTTCTGTTGTGTTCACACTTCATAACCTCCCTATGTCTGTATCTTGTCTCATAGAACCCGGACGGTTCACTGTCCCAGGCGGCCATGATGCAGAGCGCCCTGGCCAAGGAGAGGAGGGAGGTGAAACAGCAGGCCCGGGCGGTAGAGATGGACTCCATCCCCACCGGCCTCAACAAGAACTGGATCGACCCCATGCCCGACTGTAAGTCTACCCACCCCTCGTTTGAAGTTGGATATTTTGTGACTGTAATTGGAGGAGTCTCTAGGTCTGTCTGTCCTTCCGTTTCCTCGACAACTGTTCGTCCGATCGACCTCACACTTGGCGGGTTTATTGCTGAGGACCCGAGGGAGATCAGTGTCATGTGTGGTGTTTTTTGGATGAACGGTTCTCGAGAAAGATGCAATACTGGAGGCCAAGCAGTCGGCCCAAACAGGCACGTTTTGAACGGACACATGACTAGTTGTAAATAAAACGCTCTGTGATGTAAGATGTTTAGTTTTAATTTGTTGGAACAGCGCCGAAGTCTTTTGTTTTTTTTACTAAATAACTAACTAAAATAGAAAAGGAAATGAAAGGGTTCTTGTAGAGTTGTCTCTGCATGTTCAAGCATCATCAATATGAACTTGTTCTATCAAATCTCTGAGTTTAGTTTTTATTTATTGCTCGGCAACTAATTAAAATGGCGACTGGGGAGAAGGAAGTGAGGGTGGGG
>OMKP01022980.1:0-11008 GCA_900302375.1 Bathygadus melanobranchus
CACCACCACCAACACCTTGACCACCACCAACACCTTGACCACCACCAACACCTTGACCACCACACAGAGGAGTACGTTCGTTTGACCGCACCATGATCAACAGAAACACACATCCAATGTGCTTCAATGACGCCTATACATACATAGTATGTTATTATATTAGTTGTGATCTTGCTGCTCTACCTATCGTGAAGCATCTTGAAACATTTACAAGGGGTTTGTAACACGTTAATTCCACCTCTAGGACATTTATTCATAACGTCTGTCGTACTGTGAACATAACGTGTGCACGCGCTTGACTTTTTGGGGGGGTTTTCCTCATAATTGCGGCACTAATTCATTGTGACTAAGTCTAAACAAAGTGCTTAATGCACACAGGAGGGCCGGGGCATCCTACATGATCACCAACATTGAATCCCCCTCGGCGTAGGCTAAGGTCAAGACAAATAAATAAACACACACACCCCCATTTGACACCCAACTCCTCTACAATCTTATTTTTGCTATGAGAAAGATCTTGTCTCGCAATCGTGTGTGCGTGTGTGTGCATGCGCGTGTGTGTGCGCGTGTGTGTGTGTGTGCGTGAGTGTGTGTGCGTGTGTACAGATTCATGCATCCACCATGCTAATAGACATCCCTCCCGCTCTGAATTACTGATATTAATGCAGGCCTACGTTTCAGCTTAACAATCAACTCCGTTGAACCCCTTCGTTCAAGCAGGCTGTCATTAGTAGAACTATGTTTTGGTGGTGACGACCACATGCGCAATCCATGGCCAGTGGCTGCGCTTGTGTATGGCTGTGTGTGTACACGGTGTAGTTCAGTGCTCCAGGTAGTAATTGCAATTGTGAGAGAGAGAGAGAGAGCTCAAGTCCTGTTATCAGTGGCTTAAATGTTCCTGTCGTTACACATCCTCTGATTGTCCTCTGGCACTGACGCCTTCTTCCTGAGCAGTACCCCTCCCCACCTCCTCTTGGACTGGGAAGAACCGTCAAAATAGACACCCAAAATAACACCAGCTGTTTATGATGTTGTTGTTGTTGCTGTTGCTGTTGCTGCCGCTGTATGTTATTTATATTTCATATTTAGGCATTATTACCCGTCCAAGCTTTAAGGTTTTGGTTTTTCATCACTGTATACCCTTTAATTGGGATGACGTTTGACACATTTTGAACTGAGGACAGCTCCTGTGTGGCGAGGTGGTGGGTGTGACTCATGTCCTCACGCTGTGTAGGACGTGGGCTCACCTGAGCAGCAGACTGCACACCGTAGCTTCTGTTATTGTGGGAGAAGAGAGTATCAATCCTTTCTTTTTTGTAAGTTATTTGCCCTGGATTTGTGACGTTACTTGCTACTACAAGGGTTCATGGAATGAGAGACCAGGTTGTTTATATGGCTATATGTCTCGTCAGAAAATCTTTACTAACGTGGTAGTTCAAACTAAATTAACCACTAGGCCTGTATGAATGCAAAACGTCCATTTCAGCAGGCAGGGCCTGGGCAGCCTACATTCCCAGGACCCGGCCTCAGTGCAAGAGAGATCCAATCAGACCGAACAGTTTATATGTTACCTCTGGTAATCAGGCTGGGTCTGCTCCTCCAACGAGCCACGTCTGGTGCCTTGGTCACGTACCCATATATTATATATCATAGAACTATAGTATGGAGAGACATTTGTCTCATAATTATTCATACTAATAGGAGTCAACTTGTGTCTTCTAAAAGTTAACTTGTTCACACCCTCAGTGGCAATTGTCATTTAGAAACCCGAAAAGAGTGAAGTAAGGGTGAAACTTCTCCCTGAGCTCCCAAAAATGCATGTGAAACTCTTGCAACTCGTGCAGCTTAGTGGCAGCTTTGTTCATTGAACATGAATGCATATTGCTGTATGTTTGTCACATTCAATATATTTAATAGAGATGCAAGGTGTGTGCAAGACAAATACATAAACACACACACACACACCCTTTGACACCCAACTCTCCAATCTCTTCTTTCAGGATTTTTGCTGAGAAAGATTTTTTAGTTGTCTCACAATCGTCTGCGTGTGTGCGCGTGTGCGCGTGTGTGCGTGTGCGCGTGTGCTTGCGCGTGTATGTGTGTGTGCGTGCGTGCGCGTATGCGTGTGTGTGACTGTTCTCACTGTGGTGTTCCTCAGTGGGACAGAGATCCCTGCGAGCGCGGGTCATGAGATTATCTGGGCTCGTAGACTTTGGTGTGTATCGGTCACATGTCGGATGGAACCACACAAACAGAAACAGAAAGCAATGGCTGCCTTTGTCTCTCTGCTTCCTATTTTTATGTAATACCCTTGTTTCTGAATCACAAGGCCATGTGATGACTTAATTTTTCTCTAGCCCACCCCTTGATTATAATTCTACAGTCTAGTCAATAATCATATAAAATATCATATAAACTATGACTACTGTTGCTACTAGTCACCATCGGCTGTTTTTTTCAGCTGCTAACTGCTAATTGCCTCCCCAAAAGTCTATTCTTTTATTTTTTTAATCTATTATTAACGTTAAGCGTGTGAGTCTCTGAGCACTGAGTCTGCAGTTAAAGCTTTGACATGTGTTTTCACATGCTAACGGTCCTTGCAGCTCTGACACAGTAATCATTAGGCAAAGCTCGTCAATTGCTCCGTAATCATAATTGGCATGATTAATGATGTGTGTGATGTATGTGGATGTTTAAGTTTCTAAAGTGGGAGTTAGGTATGCGCGGGAGAGTAGAGAGGAAAAGAGGCAATAATAGAGAGATTGATGGGTGAATGTGAGAAAGAAGATCTTAATGAAAGGACAGCTTTGTTCATTCTCAAAAGAGCCATGTTGTCCATGGCTGATGAAGGTTTCATGGGGAATGGCTGTAGTCATATAACATACATTCTATCACAATCTAATGGCTGAACACTGGCTGAAGTTTGTTGTGTGCACTACTACTATCACACACACACACACACACACACACACACACACACATTGACATACACACACACATTGTTTGAAATACAATAACAGCAGAGCTGTCAGCTGTGTTTTGGGACCGGTTTCCTACCTTAGCGTAAACAGCAGCCTACTGTATTCCCAGGCAGGGGTTAGTGTGTGTGTGTGTGTGTGTGTCACTTGCATGCCTCTGTTGTGGGTGCGCTTGCGATTATTTTCTAGGTCCGCTTCTAGATCCAGAACTGTCACTACAATGGAAAGAGGAAAGGGTGGGTGACCCTACACAGGTGGCCCAAAAATTATATTAAATCACACTAAAATCCTGAAGATGTGACAGTCAACTAGCCTGGAGAGGGATGGAGAGAGACAGACACAGAGAGAGAGAGGGGGCAAAGAGAGAAGAGAGTAAGAAAGAGAGAGAGAGAGAGAGAGGACAGGAGGAATGTAAAAGCAACGAACCCTGAGGTGAAGGACCACAGGGTGTCAATTAACCACATCAGCAATTGGTGGCAGACTCCCCCCAGAAGATCGGCTATAGCGTTGTCGAACGTCTGGGTCCGATATTAACAATAGAACAACAACAACAACAATAAACACATAATGGCAATGTCAAACACTCCTAGGCTTGCTGTGGCCAACCCGGCAGGAGTATACATGCAAAATGCGAAAACATACATACATACACGCATACATACACATACATCACAGGCACACACACACACACACACACATACACACACACACACACACACACATAGCAGATACGCTCCTGCCCTCCTGCTATCTCCTGATAGGCCGCTTGCGGCAGAGCGCAACAAGGTTCTGTTTCACTCCAGCTGGAGCTGGAAAATCTGACCACAGGCATAGCCTCGACTCCTTAAACACACACACACACGCAGGCACACACACACACACACACACACACACACCACATAAAACTCGTTTTACTTCTGTCAGCACAGCTCTGTGTGTGTAACCAAGGAAGTCACACCGAGAGGAGAGAGAGAGAGAGAGAGAGAGAGAGAGAGAGAGAGAGAGGGAGAGGAGAGGGGAGACACAGCCGGCACAGATTTGCGCCACAAGACGTGCATCAGACAGAGCAGGAGTTGAGCATGATGAAGAAGCTGTGGTCTTCGCTCCTGATGGACTCTCACGCGGTGTTGTTTCTGCTTTGGACTTAACCCACCCCCCACTCTCCCTCCACCCTCAAGACATTCTGCACCTCTGGGATTAGTGTGTGTGTGTGTGTGTGTGTGTGTGTGTGGTGAAGGTCAAGGAAGAGGAGTTGGCATCGCGCATCGCTTCATTCATCTGTCGATGCCGAAGATTTAGGAGTTAAGATGACGATAGTCAAGAATGTCATTGGTAATATTCTATCTTTATATGCTTTCTATACACATTGAGTCTGTTGTGATATATTAGATTGAGAACACATTTGCATCGTCGGGTTACAGAGTGAGTGACTGCGTGTCAATGTAACGACCGTGTACAAGGAGAACATACGACATAGCTGTGCTCTCTTCCCCACTGGCACACACACACACACACACACACACACAGAGGCATTTGCCATCACACAGACGTCTGACTCGCGGTCTTGTTTCCATTTCACTTGTCTTCCATTACAGTCTAGTGATTTACTCGCCCAAGTATTTCCTCTGTAAATTGGCCGCATAGGGAGAGCTAAAGCTTTGGCATAAGTAAAAAACAACAGGCTGGTTAAACAGGAAATAAGAAATGCCTTGCAGTGCAACCTCTATCTGGAATTAGTCCTTCTTGGTATGTCACGTGAAAATAGAGCCCGGGTTTCCATGTCTGTGTTGACTGTAAACATGTACTTCACATCAGCCTGGCCAGCCTCACACTAGCCAGCCAGCCCCAGCCCCAGCATGAAGAGATATTAGTACTGTGTGCCGGAGGGTCTGTTGTTTTGCTTGTAAGGAGCAACGTAGAGAGCATCTGGACAATGACTCTGCCGGCTACTGACCCACCCCCTTCCTAAGGGCTTACGATATTTTACAAGGAAACAGTTTGGCCGACACAACAACACAGCGTTTTAAGTATGTATGTTTTGTCAGCAGGAGGGTGGTTGAAGATTGAAGCTAAAACATACATAATGTTACATGATGTGTGTGAGTGTGTGTGTGTGTGTGTGTGTGTGTCTGTGTATGTGTGTGTGTGTGTGTGTTTTAAGTTGCTGGCACACACACACACACACACCCACACATACACACACAGACATACACACACACTATATGTGTGTGTGTGTGCCAGTAACGTAGACTTCAATGTGAGGCATATGTGTGTGTGTGTGTGTCTGTGCATGCGTGTGTGTGTGTAAACAACAGACAGCTGACCTTTGGTATGTTACCGCGGCAACATGAAGTGAAGCTTCGGCCATTTACACAGCTTAGCACGAGGAGTGACAGCTTTGTTGATACTTCTAATCGCCAAACACAAACAGCGCCACGGCCGGTTCATTAGCAGTTGTTCAATTGGCTTTTCTTATTGGCTACATTTAGTGCCAGGAGATGTGAAGCGATATGGAGCATAACCCCATTTGCATAACCTGTATGCAATACTGGCCCTGTGTTTGGATTGTTTTAGTGTTTGGCTAGTTGGTTGTGTGTAGTTCGTCGCGTCACCCATTGATTGATTTATTTGGTATTTGATTGATATTTGATTAACCAAAACACAGTCGATTTAGTATCTATTGTATGAACAATGTTGCATGTCTGACAATGTATATATAGTGCACATTTAGAGAATTTGGCAGACGCTTTTATCCAAAGCGACTTACAAAAAGTAACACATTTGTCGAAAGAGGGAGACAACAATATATCGCTGAAGGTACAGTACAATTAGAACAGAACAAGTTACAAGCATTCCTGGTTGCCAGGTCAATAGAACAAGTTTACAAGCTTACAATTGCTAGGTTGACTCCTTACTGTACAACAGCTGGTAGCCAGGATAAGAAGTTTTATTTCAAGTGCCAGGACATACCAGCATACAGGATCCTACCAAGTGCCAAGACAAACAAACATGGAAGTGCTAAGGATCCTGGAGGGATGTGATTCAAGTATATATATAGGAAACATTGCCATCAATGTCTTAGCATAAAGAAACCAAAATAAGCTAGCTTATTCACGTCAATCCAACCACATACCACGTTGGCAGCGGTGTCATCTAAACATAACCTCCTCTAAAAAGTAATTCCTCTTCATTTGCTTGACCTTGGAAGGCGTACATGCCTATGTTACAGAGCTTGGTCGCGCACTTAAATGCTCTCGGTATTCTAAAAAAAAAAACACAGCAAAGATTCCGGCCGTGCGGCTGAAACTGACCACACTGCATCCCGTCGGTCTGCGTGTCATTTTCTGCGTGTTTGATGTCCCAGCAACAATAGGCTGAAACATCCTTCACACCAGGAGTAGCCTCCTGTTGCATAACTGTGTAGCCTACGTTCCTGGACAGACTCGCACCACCCAAAGTTCACACAGAGCTGTACTGTAGTGTTTAGCCTGCCGCTGACCGAGAAATATCCATGGTTTAATGGGTGACAGTGTGGCTAAAACATTGGGCTATGTATCTGGTGTGAAGGTTATATGTATACAGTAGCCTATGTATTATGCTTCTGTGTTAAAAACAACAACGTATATTCCATTCTTGGATCACCTAGTTTGAATACATTTTGTGGAAATATTTCTGTTGGAATTGTTTGTGGTTCACGCTGCGATGGCTTCAGGGTCAGCGCTCCAGAAGTGACACGCGGCAACACTGTCCCTGCTCTCAACGCTGTCCCTGCTCTCAACGCTGTCCCTGCTCTCAACGCTGTCCCTGCTCTCAACGCAGGGTTGGATTGGAGTCCTCTGGCGTCTTCTGTGGCTGCTGTTGTGTATTTTCCCTTTGCACTAAACTCCTTCTTCTTCCCTAATACCGTTTTTTTCCCCCTCTTTCTCTTGCTTTAATTTATTTATGCTCTTCATTATATGTCTGGGTTTTTTTTCCATATCCTTGACTTGACTGCTGCTCCCTTTTCTTTCTCTTCTTAATGGAGTAAGAAAGTGTGCTCTCCGTCCGTTCCTTCATGTGCTGCCACAGAGAGAGGGTTTTGTTCCTTGCAGACTAGCTGCTGCCTCGGGGCTCGGATGACCCTGTGATTATTAAAGCAGGGTAGGGTCTTTACACAATGGAATTGGACACACATGCATTTTCAAATCACGTTCGCAGTTATACTTAGAACCATCTCATATGAATGGTTGTCACGGACAAGCAAGAACAGCCGTGCGAAACGGCTGACGCAGCGGTTGTGAAGCTGCACAGGCTTAGAATATAGAAAGCTCTATAGGGAGGACAAGGGAAACAGCTCCCCCTGCTGGTGGCGCTTCAACTCTGGGGTGAAATGCAAAATTATATGCTGTATTGTCAGCGTTCATATTTATGGTTAAAGGGGTCTATCGAGAAGATTTAAGATTACGTGAAGTAAAATGCTGAATTACACTTTTAAAAGAGGTTTTACTTTTAAAACAAACTTTTTTTACATAGGGTTAAAAAAACTACAGCTACCATGATTGTCTTACCTTGTTGCCTTGAGATGGTACCAGGTGTTACTGGCTAGCTATCTCACGCGTGCTCGTGTTCTTTAGCACTAATATTGTTTTCTATACATGTTTTCAATCACATAAATTAATAAATACTGTCCATTAAAAGAAAAACGTGTGGAGTGTATTTTACTACCTAGCTTGGAGGAGACAAAACGTGGCAGAATCATTCGTTCATGTAGTCCTGTTGAAAAGGAATTACAGTGTACCTCCACCAAAGCCACACGTTATCACATGTTTTTTGACATGTAGCTCATACTTATTACTTAATGTATCTGAAATAGGTCACAACTCCCACGTCAAAGTTCAACATACTCCCATGAACATAAACGTATGTACTTATTGCACGTCGCTTTGGATTAAAGCATCTGCCAAACGCCCTAAATGTAAATGTAAATGTCAATATTTGTTCACCACTAGATGTCAGCTTTTTACTTTCTGCTAGGAGAAGCAAGGGGTCATATAGCCAAGTATCCACCCCTGTACTGTACAGCCGACATCCAACACTACTCTGTCACGTGTAGAAACTAATAACCCATCAATAACTAATAGCTCTACTCACCTCCACTATGCACTGTTACTGCTCTGAATTCACCAGCGTCAAGCCACACCTGCATATATCTGTTGGGGAAGTACCTGGACTCATCGCTTGTACAATATCGTGCCTTCTCGACGATTTAACCTACAATAAAGCACACGCCATACGGTTGTCCTGGTGGAAATGTAAACTGTATCTATTTAACAGAGCATTCACTATCTTATTGGTAGTGAATCAGTTGCCCTGTCGTGTTGTTTGAATGCTATGATTCACTGAGAGAGATGATTATGAAGGTTTAGTTACTGTCTCCTAGCAGCCAGAGTCAACGCTGCTTATCAATATTTACCATGCAGTATGATACAGCGCTGAAAGCTGGACATTTGTGTTTCATGCCCACCGTCCCGTTGAATGTGGGCTTTTGAAGCCCTTTGGAACACAGTGGTGAAGGCCGATACATAATGAGCTTGACTTGTTTTAGCCCTGTCTATGACTTTATTTTTACTAAGCTCGCCATTCATGAGTACAGACCACACCGTCAGCATTGTTTATTAATGAGGAAGATGTCATAAGCAGGTGAATGGGGGATGAAGACCTCAGTGTGATTTTGCTTTCTTGAGGTAATGTGCTCGATGTGCCCCCATCTGACCCTGGGGGAACGGAATGATATTGGTAACAGATGTTTTAGTGAAGCCAGGAGAGACGGCTACGATGATTGCTCACCCAGACCCGGTATGGTCCTTTAAGTTTGTACTAACCCCTGCTTATTTCATTGTGGTTGATCACAGCAGCAGGACAATCATCTATCCCATCTGTGTGTGTGGTGCCTTGCCTCGTGTGAATGGGCTTACAAGATGTTTGAGCATGTGTTAGCATGGTGTTTACCTCTCTCTCTCTCTGTCTGTCTCTCTCTCTCTCTTTCTCTCTCTCTCTCTCTCTCTCTCTCTCTGTCTCTCTCTTTCAGATGAGATCATGCAGCAGGAGATCAGGCCCCTGTTGGCTATGGACATAATCGAGCAGCTGCATCGCCAGTTTGCCATGCTGTCAGGTACGTGACCATCACTGACAAAGTTGAAGCTCCCACGGTTCCTCTCTCTCTCCAAGTGCGCATGCTGTCGTAGTTCCCTCCATTTAACATTTAGGTCAAAGGTCTCCCTTGAGGTCCCAATTGTTTTGATTGCTGTGTTGATACCGTGGCTAAGTCGCTCGTCTTTGCTTCCCAGGTTTAACCCATCAACAGACATCAACAGCAATCATCAACATTGTGGTGCATTGTGGGTCATATTGCTTCCCAGTAGCTGTAACATCAGTGTGGATTAAGTTCATTGGTCTATTAGAGCAGCGGATGGTACTTATCCTTAAGTGCATGACAGTGGCTAATCGGTCAATAGGGGATAACAATAACCAAGTACAGTACGACATAGCTATTATATTACATTTACATTTACATTTAGAGCATTTGGCAGATGCTTTTATCCAAAGTGACTTACAAGTAAAAAGTAACACATTTGTCGAAGGAGGGAGACAACAATATATCGCTGAAGGCGATATACATGAACGTAATATAATAAGGTCAGCTGGGTAACTGGTTTAACTGGCAGCAGGGGCGGAAGAGGAAGTGTGTCACAGTTAAGGATAATTCTCAACTCCAGTTAACCCTGCGGTTCCCAAGAAAGTCACCACAGTGTTTTCCGGAGCGGGGATAGATTGTGTCAGTGCTCAGGACACACGGGACCGGCCAACAGATTCTGGTCTATTTCGTTTTTGTCCTGTCATTGCTAACAATGTCAGCCATCGCTTCCAGGACACTACTATGTTGTTTTTTTGGCTGAAGTACAGCAATTTTGTTCCGGTGCATCTGGACTGATTCACGGCAGAATGCCCATCTATTGTACTTGAACGTGCTAGATGGACGCAGTAAGCATTTATGGATGTTCTCACACGTTCATGTGCAGGAAGTCCTACTCGATCCGAAACGCGCTTGAGAAAGAATTTGTTGGTGGGAAAATGAGCGGTGATGATATGAGCAGAGCTGATATGATAAGAGCCACCGCTTGGTATTATTATAGTTTCACGGCTCCACAAGGGCCTTGGGCTGAAGGCCCGTCTCATCTCCAGGTGAAGATGTTTTGTCTGTCTTCCCTCCGGGCATGCAGGTGGGGCTGTAGGCGTCTGAGTGACGCTAGGTGTGACTGGGATGACAATGAGCCGAAATATACCGCAGACTCTGAGCAAAAATGAGAGTCAGAAAGAGATATTGCATCGAATGTCCTGCCTGGCATCAATATTTTATGTTGTATTACAATGGAGAGAGGGCAGAAGCTTGAAAGAGATTGATACGATAAATAATGACATCTTTCTAGATGGCTAAGCTGCCATGATATTGTGTGAATATATATATAGAAAAAGGCAACTTCAATATGTAACAATTAAGTTGTATCAATGTATTTCAAGGGATCCTTGCATGAACCACCCAACATTATTATTATTATTATTAGTAGTAGTAGTAGTAGTATTATTATTATTATTATTATTATTATTATTATTATTATTATTATTATTATTATTATTATTATTATTATTATTATTATTATTATTATTATTATTATTAGTAGTAGTAGTAGTAGTAGTATTATTATTATTATTATTAAGCTCAATGCTGCCACCTAGTGAGTATTGTATGCAAACAGCATGGATTTCTATGGGCTGTATATCTGTCTTCTTCAATATTTGGTCCTAGGATGTTTCTTTAAAAATGTCTTTCTTTTGTTTCATACGTATTTGTGCAGGAGGGCGAGGCAAAGATGGCGCCCCCATCATCACATTCCCAGAGTACACAGATTTTACCGATCTGCCAGATGAAGACTTCCTGAACGTGGTCACCTACCTGACCAGCATCCCTAGGTTGAATATATTTTCAATTCGAC
>OMKP01022983.1:0-10629 GCA_900302375.1 Bathygadus melanobranchus
TTCAAAAAATAACAGTCAAGGGGATGCTCCCCCACAACTAACACTTTATGGCCTCCAGGCCACCTTCTGAAGTTATCCCCCATCTCTTCTTCCCCTATTGTCTTAGCTTATCTTTAACACACGTGTCTGATCCTACAGACCCCCTGTGGCCTGGTCACACCCATGGCTGATTGTCCTTTGATGATTAGGTGTCTCTTCCCAGATCCACAGACACTAAACCACATCTGTTTCCCCCAAAGCTACTTTACTGGTGGCACATAATAAAAGTAGTTGACACAAAAGCATGTGTCTCCTCTTAGTGTTTCCTCCACATTTAGTTCATTCATTTAGCAAAACCAGGCAAGATTGTAGTTATAATTCCCTTAAATGTCTAGTAAAATTCTCCCTTAAACCCCCTGTAGCCTTATGCTGACAAAGGCCAGTAAAGTGGTTGTATTTTTGGTTTGCACTGTTTGTTTCAAGCTTCAAGTGTATTGTCATATGCACGAGCAGTAGTCAAAATGCAGAGTTCCAAGTTTTCTCGACAGATTATTATTTTTTTAAATCTTTGCCTTTGTATTTGTGAGTTAATATTCATATTCCATTTACTAAATGTCATTATATTATTGAAATGTTTAATTATGTAAATGATAGCGGAAGGGGTGGGGGGTGTTGGTCAACAACATCTGTTAGAGATTATGGAATTTGCCATGCATTAAAGTTTATGAAATATCAGCCTAATGTTAATAATTGGCAATGAGTTCATCATCAAATACATTTGGTGAGCAGGAGGAATTGTGGTGTTGGTAAAAGTGATAGATGAAGTACAAACTGAGCTTTAACCATTGTAATCATGTGTCAGACATGATGATTGACTCGCTGACGTAGTGGCTCATCCCAACACTGATGATGTTCATCTGTTTCCAATAGATTCCAATAGATTAGCAAGCCTTTTCCTTTCTCAGCGGGAACAACAAGCAGGCTGTCAAAGTCATAATGAAACCTTGTTTTGATTCATAGATCTTTATATAAACACGCACGCACACACACACACTTCATTAAAAAGTGTTCATGTAATACCTGTTGAACTATCATAAGTAATAAGTACACACCAACGTTTAAAACACGCACTCATCTCATTGAGGTATATGCATGAAATAAATGTATTGGTATTTTTGAATGTGGGTTTTATTAAATATCAAGTTGAGCTCGCAAATGTCAGAACCTCTTCTTAGCCAACAATATCTGAAACAGTGGTGAACAACATCGTTTTTATATAGTATTTAAAAAAAACACTTTTTCAGACTGAAAGGGCAACAATCCTAGAAATAGCAGCAATAAAAATGCTTAGATAGTACAACTTGTTCAGGTACAAACCAGAATACTAAAATACACTTCAAACGGTCTAAATATCTGTGGCCGACAAATTACTGACAAAGCAATAAACCCTAATTATTCATTACATGTTTTCACATTTTTGTCATGTTAATTGGACTACTGCAGCTGTGTTTAAGAATGATCTTCAGATCTCAATTCAAATAACTGATAACACACACACACCACCACCAAGACATGCCTTTAGATTAATGACGACTGGTAGAGGACAGAATGTAACAAACTTGAAAGTCATGGGCACATTCATCAATCTTAGAGCGAAACGGAAGGTTAATGTTTAGAAAATCGACTGCCACTCCTTCCTGTTCACTGAGCCATTCATTATCTATCAGGAAAGTTAATGCATCCTTCCTCTTCCTGAAACATGTGCTGCACATCGGAATGCTAAAGTTGCACAACAATTCTAGCATTTACTATTTAGTCATTGAGCTGACACATTCATCCAAACAGGTGCTCAGTCCTGTCTGACTCTCAGCCAACGGTTCTTTGTTCGAACTCTCAATGGGTTTGAACCCAGAACCTGTTGGTTGGAAGTCAAACGCGCAATTTGATTTGATTACATTTAGATTAAATTAGTATTATACATTTTTTTTGACATACTCCCTAATGACTTTGTAAGATTAACAAGGATGATTTGTTGTAATGACTGATAAAACATACCTTATACAGAACTGTATCCCACCATATAATCATCCATCACCATTTTTTGTATGTTAATCATCCCTGTAACGAGGAATTCCCATTCATCCCAGTATCAATTTCTCCATTGGTGCTAAGCAGTGGTGGAAAGTAACTAACTACATTTACTCAAGTACTGTACTTAAGTACAAATTAGAGGTACTTGTACTATACTTGAGTATTTCTATTTTCTGCTACTTTATACTTCTACTCCACTACATCTCAGAGGCAAATATTGACAACTTTAGTTACTAGTTACTTTGCAGATTAAAATTAACCATACAAAATATAATCAATCAATAAATTATGATCTTTCGACAAATGTTTGTCTTTTTTTGTAAGTCGCTTTGCATAAAAGCATCTGCCAAATGCTCTAAATGTAAATGTAAATGTAATGATATTATTTTCATGACATATGTCATACCCTGTGTGAGTCACATACTCCTGACATTAAAGTGTACCTGATCTGGACTATGACATCCCACAGGGCTTGGCATTCACGTGTGGTCATAATAAGTGTTCTTGGGATCTTGACTGAGCCACAATGTGATCAGATCTCAACATGCAAATTAGGTAGACAGACTCTGCAGTGGTCATGGCACACCCCAGCTCACGAGAAGTGATGCTACCTTTCACTAATAGAGCTCTTAACGGTTCGGGAGTGAGGTTTACCCTAGAGCACCCATGGTACACCCATGAAAACAATCCCATATGTGTACTGCGTGCATTTACACCTTAGCATTTACTTTGCATTCACAAAGTAAAGCCTCTTTACAAAGTAAAAAATAAAAAAGAAACAGCCTATGTCCAGAAGCAAAAGTATGTCTATCCGTGTTGTACTTAATGCAAACCCTCTTGGAAACACATGTGTTATGCACCTATAGTACTAGCTATGATAGCCTGCTATTGACCTGGGCCTACATGTCATTTGTTACACATGGGATCCTTGGGTAGACGAAAGCCCCCCTAATGCATGCAATCAGTCAGATCTTTGACAGCAGAGCTACTCTCATACAACATGTTGCTCAAACACATACTGACTGTAACCGTGGTTTAAATAATATAGAATCTCTGCGATGGCTGGGAAAATAGCATTGTATATTGACCAAACATGTCGATGATGATATCAGAAATATTCTGTCCTCGATATTAGAGCCGTATGTGTAGATGAGTCTGAGGTTCAGCTGGCTGTTTATATAGTGGTTAGCGTGTTAAGACACTGGCTTTGTTCCCGGATGTTTACAGCCTAATCTTTAGCGTTAGAGCAAGTTGCCCTAACCTCTACCTGCTCATTAATGAATCTGAATTCACTGTAACTCACTTTTAACTCTCCCATTGTTGTGAAACAATGGCTTATGATATTGTTGTGAATCTGCAACCAGTGAACCTGGTTCATAAACCAAAAATGCTTTTTAAACAATAACGACTGGCTTGCGGGGACAGGAGTAATTGGTCATTGTATTACTGAAAGTGTATGTAGAGGAGGGGAGAAGCCTGAAGCAGCACTGGAGAACAAAGGATGCTCTCTAATGATGTGTCACCCATATCGGCCTAATGCATCTTCTCAAGGACTTCACCACAAGTGAAGCCAGTAATGGCTGACAGTAAGGTCTGCATATTAATGAGTCTTTGCAACTATTAGTGAGCTTAGTTGACATTTGCTGAACATGTGACGGTCTTTCAGGAAGCCTGGTGACCAATGAAGAAACACAGGCAGAAATAACAGTCTAAAAATGATTATCCTGTTTGGATATAATCACTGTCTCTCTTTACCTCTCTGTCTCTCTCACTTCTCTCATGTTTGTTTCTCCCTCAACCCCTAGACCCCAACTTATGTAACTCTGTGTGACCAACACACACACGCACAAACATATGCAAACATACTCGAACCCCAAAGCATACTTCTGGTTGATTCTAGATTATCTCGTCAAACAGCGGCCGATTTCTGTGCTGACTACAGGAAGAAGTCATCACCATGGTAGGGTTTCCGTTCACAGCTGACTACATCACTACAGATGTCTGAGATACTGTGCAGGTTTATTCATGGCAGGCTTCCATAGTTACACGGTTACAAAAAAAACAATGAAATGGGGGGAAAGAAATGTCCCGAAATCCGTATCTCTATCAAATACTGCAAAATCAGCCAACAGCTTGTCTGAAAACCTGACATTTTGGAGATATTGAGTGGTAGAAAATGATCATCGTTCATGTTAAGTATGTCTCCGCGCTGCAGAATACAGTCCAGAGATTTGAGGAGAGCTTCATTTTTTCACTTTCATTTCTGAGCAGATTTCCAAAGTATTAACATTTTAAGGAACAATATATGTCTTTTTTACATTCCTCTTTTTTATGTCTCAGTAATTAGTTTAATCAGAAGAGTGGCTTTTCTGCAATGGTGGTCTGATGGCTCTAATTAAGGCATGAAATGACAAATAAGGGGCTTAGGGGAACTAATTGTAGCCTCATGCGCACTACTAGCCTACTAACAGCCTTGCCTACTTCCACATTCGTTCCTAAAAAATGGGAACAAACTAGGGCTCTTAATTGTGGATGGGTTTTAATGAGACAGCTGTGTCATGAAGAGCAGCAGATGACATCACCCAAGGGCGAAAACGCAAAAATGATAAATCCCTTACACCAAGATTTATTTATTTTATTAGACCAAAATATATATTTGTTCAATAAATGCATTATTTTGATCACTGTTGAGAAAATACAGCAACCCCCCCCCCAAAAAAAAAAAACAACACCAAACAAACATTATTGACAAGACAGTCAATTCAGACGGACATTTCACCCCAATGCAAGGCAGTTGGTAACGTAGGATTGGCAGTAATGACACAATTTTGGGTTCAACGCCCACAGAGATATTTATGGTTTTATCATCAGTGTGGGAAGAGGCCTCTGCCCTGGATCTTTCTTTCTTATCTTTATTATGCAAACGTTCTGCCATTATTAAATTGGAGATATTACATTTCTTGCAATTAGAGCATAACCCTCCCACCGCATCTAATAACGCTGTGATATGAACACAGAAGATTTAATCACTCATCATGTGATCACACTCAGTCTTCATTTGTTAATTAAGTGTAAAACCATGAGACTTTCCCCCTCTAACCCTGCAACAATAAAATGAATATTTTATATATTTTAAGGTAGTTTGTTTTCTTCGAATGGTATTGCGTTCAATCAAACTAGTTTTGTTGCAGGTTGTCTTGAAGAGATTAAGTAAAGACCTTTTTGTTCAAACCTTCTAAACCTGAGTCTGCGTTTGAGTCTGGAACTTGGTCCTAGCGCTATAGAGTAGTAAAAAAATACACTACATCTTGGCAAAGAGAAATGAAACATAATTCCCTATACACCTTAGTTTCCGGCACCGAAGCACACCTGCTTGTGTTTGTAATCTTGTAAAGCCCTTTTTCCTTTACTGACCCCATTTATCATGTCATACAAGTCTTTATATATGGGGCAATGCACACACAAGCTTGAGCGCTAGCTTTGGGTTTGTCCAACTCTACTAAGTTATGTTGACAGTGAAGGATGGTTTGTTCGCATCGTAAAAGCTTCCATGATGCAGATGCTTTTGTCCAAAGCGGACGACTGGTGACACTCAGCTGACCAATGGTGTGATGTCACTCAGTCAATCAGTCAGCCCCGCTGTTGCAGTCCAGCCAAAAAGACAGCTCAAGTAAGACTTGGTTTCCCTTTTTGGTATCTAAGAGCCGTTCAGAAGAATCGGATTGTTCCCAAACAGCCCACTGCTACGTACAATTCCATTAGATGCACCTGAATGAGTCATAATCTTGTGCGCCAAGCAGATTATTATGTGGTTCTTTATAGCTGAAATCTTTAATGATGCATCTCAACTTGGCTGGCTAAAATGATTTGACTCATGACAATAAAATCTAAATTGTTTTTAGGATCTACTCCATCATCCTCAAACCCCATTGGTCCAGGGAGAGACCCCTTTCATAATTGTCATTTAAAACTCTGACGATGTATTACCTCACATATACGTATGTATAGTTACATGGTGGCGGCAGTAGCTCAGGAGGTAGAGCGGTTGTCTGGCAACTGGAAGGTTGCTGGTTCGATCCCCGGCTCCCCCTAGCTAAGTGTTGAGGTGTCCCTGAGACCCTAACTCCTCCCAACGAGCTGGTTGTTGCCTTGCGTGGTTGACAAATGGTTGACACCGTCATGTGTATGTATTAATGTAAAGCGCTTTCGATAAATGCGATCCATTAATCATTTAGTTACGTGAAAGTTGTGAAGGACTTCTGTGGGATTTCCGCGTGGCCTACTTCCTCCTTGTGCAGAAATAATGCATGGCTTTAATTTGCTCCACCCCCAGAAATAGGAAATTTTTTTTAAAGGCATTTAGTGAATGTTAAAGTAATGAAGATCGCAGTGAGAGAGCAGGGAGTATAAGGTCAGAACGTCAGAACGTTTCATACAACCACAGAAATGCCACCATTTTAGTGGGAACACTGACTCCAAGACTGTTCTCATTTCTCATTTAATCTAGGGCTTCAACAACCACACTTTCGAGAAAAATAACATCATATAACTATTGTTTTTCTGTTAAATAAACAGGCTTGTTTGATCAGTCCCGTTGACTCTCACTGAAACAGAACTGACCTCTGGAGTTTTAGTAGTGGATGTCGCAGAAGGAACACTGTGTATTTGTACTCTGATGAGACGTAGCAAGGCAGAAGATATGGATGGAGACCCCAGAGGTTAACACTGACCTTTAGTAACTGGCTGGCAGATGTTACATTTTGTTTAAATATAGTGGTTGGTTGGATAAAATACAGGGGTGGACTTTGTGATGAATTAATAAATTGAGTCTTGAATCTTCATTCTCTAGGCATCACTGCTAGGGCGAGGTTGAGACTGATCACAATGTGATTGGGTTTAAATTCCTTACAGAATAGGACATTTAGACAAGGGATCATAGTGTAGCATTAGGAGATTTAAAGAGAGTATGTTACTGTTTACAAAGACAGAATAAGCTTCTTTGAATATTAAACTAATATAAAGGGTCTGGCATTCTGAACTTAATTTGGTTTAACTTTCTAAACCTTTAAACCTGCGTGTGTGTACGTGCGTGTGTGTGTGTGTGTGTGTGTGTGTGTGCACGTGCTGGTCTGGAAGGGTGTTTTCAGTGAAAAAGTAATTGCATATACAAGAATAAATTGACACCCACCTTAGGCAAATACATGATATGTCTCTATCATACTATCTGATATGAAATCCTCAAAAAGCTGACGTTAGACGTTGAGATACTCAACGTTATTCCTTCTTGATCGAGCCCGTAGTAATAATCATTTCCAGACTAGGTGCTAACCTAGTAGGATTTTGTGAAAATTGGCAACATAATTTCACTGTATGCCATATATATCACTGAAATGCAATCTCCTTATTTCAACTCTGTTTATACTGCCTAACCAGCCAAAAGTAGGCCAACAAAAATCCATAGTTAGAAAAAAAACAATAGCATTATCTTTTGCGGATATTTTTACTCTTCAAAACACACAGTAGCTTGGTCATTTATCATTTGAACTCTGCCTTTCTGTGTATGTGTGTGTGTGTGCGTGCGTGCGTGTGTGTGTGTGTGTGTGTGTGTGTACTTCCACCTATTCTACTTGGGTTTAGTTTCATGAAGGAAACCATATGTCATGGCCATACCTCATTCATACTTCCCCACTGTTCTCCCTTTCAGCATTTCCAAATCTAGGTCTTCAAGTTCCCCTATTAGTATGTATTAGTATTAGTATGTATTAGTATTAGTAGTAATAATAATAATAATTATAAGTGACTCAGGAGGTGTAGCGGTTGTCTGGCAACCAGAAGGTTGCTGGTTCAATCCCATAGCTAAGTGTCGAGGTGTCCCTGAGCAAGACATCTAACACCAACTGCTCCCGACGAGCTGGTTGTTGCCCAATAATAACCTTGATTTATATGGCAACAAGGTTTACAAAGTGCTTTGCAAAGAATAAAACAGAACAAATAAATACAAACTACAGAAAACAAAGACGCATATAAAAATAATCAAAAATAAAAGTAACACAGTAAAGGCAAACCACATATTAAATAAGCAGAAAAATGGGTTTTAAGAGACTCAGAACATTTCAGCTGAGAGTCAAGCCCCCAATAGACACTATGCTCTCTGCAACCCTAGAAAATAAGTCACATTCTTTTTTCTTTTGCACTGTCACTAAGGCAACAGTGGAAGTAATTTGACCGCTGACTCCATTAATAACTTAATGCTGCCTGAAACCTGAGATGCAGTCACCTGCTTCGCCACCTGAGCCTGGGCCCAGGGGATGGGTGTGGGGGTGGATGGGTGGAGGTGGTGACGATGGTGGTGGTGGTGGTGGTGGTCATGGTGGAGGAGGAGGAGGTGGTGGAGATGGTGGTGGTATTGGTGATGATGATAGTGTGGTGGTGGTGATGGTATTGGCAGAGGAGGATGTGATGAATAGATGAGATAGGTGGGGGAGATGGTGGTGGAGATAGTGGTGGAGGCAGTTCAGTGGGTGGTGGAGGTGATTCGGTGGGTAGTGGTAGAGGTGGTGCAGAGTGGTAGAGGTGGTGCAAAGAAGGAGGTGGAGAGGGTGAAGGAGTAGACCCAGGGTCAGTGAGCTGCTGGAAGCTGTGGAGGGGGTGGGATCCCCCAAGGGCTCCTCATCCCCCATTCCTCCTCAGCCTCCGTGTGGAGAGAGCACAGAATTAATAGAGCTTCTACTGAGTGTGTCTGACTGAGACGGCTGCTGTCGCTGGGAGAGCATTTACACTGGGAGAGAGAGAAAGGGAGGGAGAGAGAGAGAGAGAGGGGGAGTTCTCAGAAGGGGGAGACAATATCCACTATGAACGAATGCTAAGTCGACCGATAGGGATATTTGAATAATTACATTGATTCGGCTGGTAAGTTTGGGGCCTGCCTATTCCCCTCTCCCCCACAAACACAGCTGTTGTTTCCACAGCTATCGCTGATGAACTACCAGAGATGTTTAGCTAGCTATGGCTACAGCCCCGATCAGACGTACCTCAGGTGGATATAGAAGATGGAGCAAGAAGGGTGGTCTTTGTTGAGAACAGAGAGGCGTTTGGAAGGAGGCACTCACGACAACCTTCTCGTTAAGTAATCGCTTCATCAGGTAAGGATCAGGTCGGGATCCTGTCAAAGGATCAATTTTCAAATGAGTTTGAAGTTACTGAAGTTTAAGAGGATGAAGTTACTTGATCTATACGCTTGATATTCAGTTTAGACGTAGGCCTATATACAGTATGGTTTGTCAATAGGCCTTTGTCTTTTCTTTTGAAATCCTTTTATCCTTTTTAATCCTGAAGCTACAATTGTAAACTATTTTCACTGTGACATCATCGTCATTAGTGTTATGAGACCTGCATTTGTACTACGATGCCCCCTCTGAAAAGGGTCTATTATCACATCAAGCATTTATTGTGAAATGGCATCAAATAACACATTACACACCGTCTGCTTTGGTCTCATAGCCAGGTTGGTTCAAAATCCTATCCAACATACTCTGTTCTGTGTTTAACCTGCATACTTTCTCAGGGAACGACCTTTCACCTCCAGCGAGGGAAGTGATGTCAAACCACATTAATATGAAAATCTCCCCAGGAGTTGTGGGAGATTATAGAGTCATGTGACCACATTCCACTGAGCTAAGGTCAGGACGATGACTACAAACACGACAGTTCTCTTAATTGCTCTAATAGATGCCTGTAAAGTCATGATATTTACTAGTATTTACTATTGAGTCATTTAGCAGACGCTTTAAGAAACGTATTGAATATTTAAGTATTTTTTGTGTCATGAATGAGAAGGTTGCAGACATTGGGGTTCAAAACTTTTCAGTTCACCTAACTACTCTATATATTTTATATTTCTCAGTAATACAAAGCAACAAAACGCTGTCGAGAGCACGAGAGCCGATTGTTTTAAATGGGTCGAATCATGGGAGATTCATCATCAAAAGGATGTTAAGCCTTAAGCTAACCACCTATTGGCCCCACTCGCATTATAGTGGTTTGCCCCCATAACTGTTGGTTACTGTTACTTTGTGAATTCTGCTTCATATTTGCAGCACAACCCAAAAAAGAGATTGAATCATATTGTTGAAGGAGCAAAGCACATGCTATATGCGGGGCTACATTCCTATAGGACTCAAGTCTATTTAGACTTGTGGCCCGTCTGGATGGACAACAGATAATGTTGTGCGTCCGCCCGACACGGCCGTGTAATTTGGGCTTTACAGGCAGCGTGCGTCACAAACGCTTTACAAACCCCTACAAAACAGGGGGCATACATCTTGGTCATTCTCTCTCTCTCTCTGTAGGGTTTCCCAGCATACTCTGTCTTATCTGCCCCTACAGCCCCATCAGCATGGCCCGAGTACCGCTTCATCAACGCCAAACCAGAAATGTGCTCTCTCTCTCTCTCTCTTGCTTGCATGCCGTCATTCGCTCTCGCTCCTACTCTCTTTAGCTTCGTCTGTCTCTCTCTCTCTCTCTCTCTCTCTCTCTCTCTCTCTCTCTCCCTCCCCCGCT
>OMKP01022991.1:0-14617 GCA_900302375.1 Bathygadus melanobranchus
TTATCTAGCGCTTTTATCCAAAGCGCGTTGCATTGCCTCACATTTACCCATTCATACACACATACATTCATACGTGTCAACCATGAAAGACAACAGCCAGCTCGTCGGGAGCAGGTTTGGTGTCTTGTTCAGGGACACCTCAACATTCGAGCCATCGAACCAGCAACCTTACGGTTGCCAGACAACCACTCAACCTGAGCTACTGCCTCCCCATAAACTCATGGGGCTCAGAACGATCACTTTCATCAGTAAAAACGAGCACGGCCATGCAGGCTGATGCTCCGCGGGCCACCGCCTGTGGATGTGTTCTGCTCTGGCACCGGTGTGCGCCGGGCCGACCGGCTGAGGCCCGCAGATACACGGGGGACCTCCGTGTGGTCTGTGGCGATAAGGCAGCTCTCACACACCGATTCTGCAAGAGGGCTTTGATCTCTCTCTCTCTCTCTCTCGCTCTCTCTCTCTCTCACTATATATTCACATCATCCTCACCTGTGTACCGCACACCTGTGTGGGGGAAAGCTGCTGGTGGAAAACAGCGTGTGCATGTTGTGATCCTGTTTGCCCGCCACCATGTATTGGATACTACTTGTTTAAATAACACAATTACTATTAGTGGGAGGTGACAATAAGTCTTTCTCTCAGGCTCAGAATCATCACTATCCTCAAATCCACTGTAATTCAAAGGCCAGCACCTGGTGGGAGTGAGAGGGAGCTTCACAGGTTTTATTAATCAATCGTCTCGCCAATTGGTTTCTTTACTGATGCTCATGTCACCACTTGCTGTAAGATTTCTACTCCACATGCTACTTTTAATTAGATCAAGTTTTGATTTGGATTTGACCACTACTTTGGTTTTCAGCTTTTTTACTACTTGGAATAATAATATAACACTTTAAGATGACTTCACCAAGTAATTATTAATTACTAAAAAAGCGACAATAGATGGGAAGTGCCAAATTCTACAAGTTCTACAAGTACGACAAGTACGAGATGTGCGCATACTGTCCCTGTGTCGTGCATCATACGGTACGCATGGATAACAGTCCACAGATGGTTGGACCTGTACCATTACTTTTCCTGATGTATGCGAAGCACTTCCTGTTTCTAAGTGGTACATTACACGGGACGACATTGAAGAGACACATTATTATGCTAATGACAACACAAAGTCATTAGCATTGTTTGTTTGTCCTGACATAAGTGTGCCAGTGATTAGTATGTGGTGTGTATTCATCACCCTACTTCTCAGTATTAGATCGGTATTAGGATGGATGCCAATAAAACAACATCCCAAGGATGGGATTTATATATTATGTTTTGCCAATATCTAACAGCATAACTAAACCCAGGCAAACCTAAACAATGTTGCTGTCAATTCAGATCAATACAGTCAATGCAGGTTAATCATTTTGCCAATATATTAGATAGCTACAGATACAATCAATAGCACAAATAAACCTTAAGTTTCTTAGACCAGATGTTCTTTGTGCAGATGTTCGTTGTGTTTTAATGGTGTGATGGTATTTATTGTATATACGTATGTGTGTGTGTATGTGTGTATGTATCTGTGTGTGTAAACACTGCTGCCTTTCTGCCTGAAACGTGTTTAATGATTTGTCCCCCACTGAGAACATACTCAGCATTCATCTCCAAACAGATTTGAATGAAATTGACCCATGCACCCATGCTGTCACTCATGCATAATGAATGTGCGTGTGTCCTGCGTGCATTGTCATGTGTGCTGACACTTGTCGGCGTCCCATGCTCTGTAAGCTGAGTTAAAAGGCAGTTAATCAGTGAACAAGTATTTACCATTACGCTTCATTATGTGTGATGAAGGAGAACAGCAAACTAATGTGAGTCTTTAAAGCCCTGCAGGTGGAAGATAGCACAGAGTACAATAGAAGAGCACAGAATCCCATTTGTCGTTGTTGAACATCGATCTGACATGTTTGGCCTTATCGCTGATTGATTACAATCAACAGAAGCAGTCCAAGTCCATAATCAGAAAAGCCCCTTTAAATTATTGTAAACATTTGTTTTGGCTTGTCTTGAACTTTGCCGGTGTGGTCATCCATCTCCATATAACATGGCGTCGCCAGGGGTCCTGTGTTCCGGATCAAAGCCTACATGTTCAGCTTGTTGTCCTCTCCAGCCAGGCCCTGTTCCAGGTGAATGATAGTGTTAGCAAGGTGCTCACCTGATGTGGCTGCTCGCTGAATTTACTGCTTGCTCACTATTTATAGATAGTCTGTTGTGTGCGAGTGTCTATGTGTATGTATTTTGGGTGTGTCCGTGTGTCTGTTTGTGAGACGCTGTTCAGTGTATGTGTAAATCAAATCCAAACACAGTGAAGTGATCACAGAGCACAGCTGTACCCACAGCAGATTGAAAATAATGTGAAACCTTTTCTTCTTTCTCTGCCGTGTCCTAAATTGCCGATGACTTCAGAACACTATCTGGCATGTCGTGACCCAACCCTAACATCCTCAATCACCACCCCTGGGAAACCCGACACATACCATTTGATCCATTATGGTGAGATTTCAATCTACAGCCACGACTGATACTTAAACTACACTGAATCAGCAAGGATCCCTGCCCACACGCTGTTACAGAGAATAATGTGATGGAAGAAAAATGCCTGGTCATTTGCTGGCAGGAGTGGAAGCCAAAAGTCAATTTTGCTGAAAAAGTTGTTCTAGGGCTACCCAAGGGAGCTCATATAGGAGATTATGTACATTCGCATTTCAGGGGGATTTAAGGATGCATCAAACAAATACTGATGGCGTTCCAAGTGGTTTTGAATCATTTTGGGGTTTGTTTATTTTTAGAATAGTGGATGTTTGTGTCATTCCAGAGGATGATCTGGCAGGCCGGCTGCAAGGCCCTTTTATTTTATTTTGTCAATTAAATGTGCCGTCATTTAGTTGCCTTATGGAGTCTACAAATGGAGACACGTTGGAACTGTTTCAGTGAATGTCTGGTTTTGTGAATGTCTGGTTTTTAGTGCTGCACAAGTCGCAATGCTTGTTTCCTGTCTGTCATTGCGACCGTGTACAATGAAAAACAGGCATGTCAGTCATAATGAGTGAAACACAGCACTTATTTTGATAGTAATAATGACTTTCATTTGATACTGATATTCATTTGAATGGTGTCATTCTGGATAAGGCATTATAGGATATACGTATATATATACGTATATATACAGTATGTATATTATATATATAAACAAAGACAAAATACTAAATAATATTCGATAACGGAAGCAATATGTGTGCAATTTGATTAGCGTGTGTATGTGTGTGTGTATGTGTGCATATGTGGGCCATTGTGTGCGTGCTTGCAGGCATGTGTGAGGTTGTGAGTATTGTGTGTGTGTCTGTGCTTGTGTTACGCGCGCGTGTGTGTGTGCACGCGCGATGTTTGTGCAGAATATTATGCTCTCGTTCCTCACATTTTTTTTTAAAAGCAGCAAGACGCTTCAAGGTGTCAAAACTCTTCTTTCTCGCTGAGCTTGCCAATTTGACTTCATCCCATTAACTTTTTTTTACATGTTCATTAGCTGGCAGCGTGGATCACAGGCACATCTGTAGCCTGTCAGCGGGTGACTGAGTCACTGTTACCAAACAATCTCTCCGAGCCTTGAACTCAAACTAAAAAGTGGGCTCGGTAGAGCTGAGTAGGATATTCTATTGCCTCAACATACAACAGCCTCCATTTTGTGAGTGGGAGGGAAAACGCAGTATAGTGCAAACTCAGGCATATTCCATTAAAGTACAATTGGTGTGCAGCAGAACTTCACAATTCATTGTTTCTCTGTGGGGATTTATTTTCTCACCTTCTCCTATTCGTTATCGTCAATACTAGGGGGCCATTATTGTACTAGAAGTATTTCCAATTGTGAGTGGAGTGTAACTTTATCTCAATTTATGTGTGCGTAATCAGATTTGTAAGTGTGAAATAATCTCTAAATGCGTACTGAGATTTGTGAATGTGTACAGGAATCTGCAAATATGTATTCAGAATCTGTGTGTGTATAATCAGATAAATGCAGATTGTAAAGGTTTAAACATAGATCTGTAAATGTGTAGACAAATCTGTAAATGCATACATAGATTAATGTCTGAAGTATTTTGCTCGCTGGAAATACAGACAGGTCATCAGCCTCTAAATTGGCAGTATTTTTACACATGACTTTTGCTACACTTCTGCCATGGCAGAGATCTGCAAATGCGTGCAGCTATACAGCCTACATAGCACCAGTCGGCGGTAGCACCCAGTGATTTTAAGGGTGACATTGTTGAGCTGGGTTGTGGCTGCATCAGTTGTGCCGATGCAAGGCGGACTACTATGGACTTTTGGAGGGAAATGTGTTAACTACGACTCACGCGGTGCACTTCGACACAAAACATCGCTTCGCTGAGTTTAAAATTCTGCCACATGAGCCGGTAACTGTGGGCAAGAGACTCATAATTTGGCAATCAAGTGGGAAAATAAGGGTGTGTAACATGAAGCTGAACCTATTGTTTCACTTGGGTTATAATGAGACAGGCCGGCCGTTTGGGTCGTTTGGAACAACCCATGGGTAATCGTAGTCCACCTTGCATCGGCACAGCCCAGGTATGTCACGCTTAAATTCACTGGGTGCTACCGCCGACTGCTGGTATGTAGGCTGTATAGCTACTGACACACACAGACAAATGTCCACACGCATTTGCGGATCTCTGCCACAGCAGAAGTATAGCAAACAAAGTCATGTGTAAGAAAGACTGTTGTAACTGATGACTTGTCTGTATTTCCAGCTCTTGGAGCAAAACACTTTTCAGCCATTAATATTTCTGTACACATTTACAGATTTGTCTACACACTTACAGATCTATGTTTTACACATTTATAAATCTGATTACACACACACACACATTCTGAATATGCATTTGCAGATTCCTGTACACATTCACACATCTCAGTACACATTTAGAGATTCTTTCACACGTTTACAAATGTGACTACGCACACACGGCTTGAGAAACAGTTTCACAACTCTCCACTCACATTTGTGAACAGTGCTGCTACAATAATGGCCCCATACAGCACCATAATTGAGTTTGCTGATCATATCAGAGGTCCTCATAGACAAACCCACTATATATACCCCCCATATCTTTTATTTTTAATAAAATGTATTAAAAATGCAACCTAATTTCAACCAGAAAACCTAGACTTCAAACTAGAAATTGTATTGCAAGTAGATGCTCTTACAACTTTCCTTTCAGTACTTGGCACCGTCCATTTGACTTCCTCCAGTGGATTTTCATTTATAGCTGCCCTGACTTACAAGTGCAGGATAGGTTAGCATGTTAATTGAGTGCAGATAAACATTAGACAACTCACACCCTCATAGACCTGTCCTCTGCTTCAAGTTAATAGATGTCAAACGCAATCTACTGATAAATGTATGAGCAAGAAAAGACATCACAGCACAATGTCACACGATTATTTCATTATACAATGGCAAAAATGTCCACAATTCATGGGCTAGTGCATTGAATCCTTTTACTTACTGCCCTTTATACCTTTGATAAAAATTATCAAAGCCTCTTTTTTTTTTAATTCAAGTAATTCATTTCACCTCCAAGCTACGCACACATGGTTTTAATATAATTCTGATTGTACTTTGCTAATAAATATATTACAGGTTTTCACAACACCAGATATTATACAGCTTTGGCTCCAATTAGCAATTGCTAATTGGCGTCACTGTTCATTTGCACAAGGGTTTCTAGTCTTTTGACGCACTAGAGAGTCAGAGACAGTATGTTTGTTTCAAGGAGAAAATTAGACCCATGTTCTAAAAAAAAGACCCTAACCCTAAACCCTTAAAAAAGACTCAGTAGGTCACTCTCAAATCTTATTAAGACCAGCAACTGTTTCTAAACAGTTTCTAAAAATGATCTGTCACTTTTAATGTGTAGCTCAAAGACCCCTACTTTACACTGAAGTCCTTCCAACACCTGTTCCCATACTCTTTACTGTTGGATCAATGGTCACACTGTAAATACCCTCACACTTACAGCCAGCTCAGTGCATAGCTGTTAAACATAGGTTGTCCCTGGAAAGACAGAAGGTTCGACAGATTAATTTGTATTCCAAGTAAACACATGTTTAATTATAAACCTATCGAGAAACCTGTTGAGAGATGTAAAGACATGTAGCGCACATTTTGCTGAATGATAGAAATGACATCGAAATGTAGCTTCTGTTTGAAGGAACATTCCTTCCTTAAATGATGCACTAGAATACTCCCCAACCTTTTTGCAAGGGATTTGATTGTGGTAAATATATCTGTTCTTTGCCAATATGAAAGGTTAGAATATTATTCATGTACTCAATTGTACAAGGGAAGACACTAGTAAACTGAACACAATGTTCTTCTTAACTAATGTTTGCAGAAGCAGAACGGAACACACAGGGCTGTAGTGTTGTAGTGGAATATTTATTTAAAGGATCCGAGTATTCCTTAGTAGTTATGGAATTAATTCAAGTTTTATGACTGTGCCTCAGGGAAAACCACAGTACTCCAAACTCCAAACAGATATGGGATTAATTATGATTAATTAGAGTTCAAACGTGTAATAGTTTACACACAATTTGCTGGCACATATTATCTCTTCTATTCTATCTCGTAGATAGTCAGCCAACCAGTCAGACACAGACAGATAGATATGTAGACAGACAGACCCACAGATATGTAGACAGACAGACAGATTTGTAGACAGACAGACAGATTTGTAGACAGACAGACAGATATGTAGACAGATAGGCAGTCAGACAGATAGACAATGCTAAATGGATTATATATGGAATATGGCACTTTTATCCAAAGCGCTTTACATTGCCTCATATTCAAGCGCGTTCGAGCTGCGCATATGCAGCTCGTAGGAATTGTACTTGCTCTCCCATAATTGCTAACAAAGGACTGATAACTAAAACAATAGCATTGTCCCTACTTGGCCAACAGCAAACACAAACTCTTCCACCGCTGGTGAACTGGTCAACTTTTACCATAGCCGGCAGGAGACAAGCTAAAATGGCTTGTCCAGACACCAATGTCCTGAGACAAACTGTCTGTAAAGGCTTAAAATCAAACCTCTGTAGTAGACTGACCACTGTAGAAATGTATTAAAATCGTCTTCGTCTTCTGAAACTTCCATCTTGCGACTCTTGAATGAGTTTCTCTCTAAGTCCAGACAAATATCTATCAAAACAGGAAATCCTGCTTAAGTCCACCCCTCGTACTTGCTGGTTTCCGGCACTGTGTAGTCTCCCACCAGAAGTTCGGCAACAGCATTGTCGAACTTCTTGATCCGAGATGAATATAATACGAAGAATAGAGTAATTTAGAAAATGTAAAACAGATAAGAATGCATTTCTTCAACGTGAGTGTATTCCAGGCAGTGGATGATGTATTTCCGTTGTTTGGCTCTTCGTCTAGCCTGTTCAAATCATGTAACTTTATTGATGGCAAAATTTCACATACACACGTGTAAATGTACAACAAAAAAAAACAAATCAGAAGTTTATTTATATTTGTTTCCTTCTTTTTTTCCTGTTCTCTTACTATATGTCTATTCAATTATGTTGTCGGTTTGGTTTCATTTGGTCTGGAAACCAAAACGTTTGTTGTTTGCCTTGAAACGTAATGTGACATTTTGAGAGGGACCTGCGGTCGGTCTATTGGGTTGTTCTACTGGTTCATCGGGTTGATAGATAGACAGCCAGATAGATAGATAGATAAACAGACCGACAGACAGACCAGATGACGTCTGTACAAATCACACAGCGGGATGTTCATCCAACAGGTCTCTCAGGCTGTGTAACTCTCACGCTGTGCCATCACATTAATCCACCTGTCAGTGGCACCCCTGCCAAAGCGTCAGGGCTGGGCAGGTATGCACTTTCATCTCAACCTTACTTCTCAGCGTTGTGTTGTGAATGGCTTACCATAAGACAGCAGGGCACAGCTTTGCTGATCAGCGCATTGTCATGCGCTGGCATGGATGGATGCAAACAGAAGATAGAACAAGTGTAGAAAATAGAAATGGATGATAAGACATGGGCAATATAAAGTTGTGTGTGTGATCATGAAAAGAGTTGCGTGGATTCAATACATTTGTATCAGGCAAACATTGGATTGGATAATGTACTGTGAAAGGGCCGAGGCTGCTGCTGTCGCCTCCTCGCTCACTGTTTGTTTAAACAATAACAACATGGGATCTGACATATTGTTCTGACTCACATTTCACTGGCATATGTGAGCTAACTTAAATAACTGCCATGTTAAAATGAGATGCGTGATCCCCCCCTCCAACTAAGTACATTTACTCAAGTACTGTACTTAAGTACAAAGCTGACGTACTTGTGCTTACTTACTTCTATTTTCTGCTACTTTATGCTTCTACTCCACTACATGTCAGAGGCAAATATTGTACATTTTACTCACTACATTTATCTGACAGCTTTAGTTACTAGTTACTTTGCAGATTATAATCAACAATACAAAATATAATCAATAAATACATTCTAATATTATATCAATAAGGCTTTATTGGTCCTCAGGGGGGAATTCACAAGCTACCCGGCAGTATGTAATGTAATATATAAAATATAAATACATTAAAATGAGCTTCATTACCATCATTACCAGCTGCAACATTAAAGTGATTAACACATTAATGCATCAATAATTATAATCCAATAATATAATACATATTATTCTGAAATAGGCCATCCTGTATAATCATCATAGTCATTTTAATTTTGGTACTTTAAGGATATTTTGATGCTTACTTTTTTACTTACCTAAGAAACATTTTCAATGCAGGACTTTTACTTGTAACATTTCTACAGTGTGGTATTACTACTTTTACTTATGTAAAAGATCTGAGCACCACTGCAAATGTGTCATCCACAGTGAAATTCCATTGAAAAAACATACACTTCGGGCCTAATCAAATTCAGTTTCACATCCACTCGCCCATTCCTAATCATTAATCCATTCGTTTATGCTCTCTGATAAAAGATCTTTCAATACCTTGAGGGAAAACGTCCTACTCCTACTTGTTAAGAGCACCTTGTTTAAATTTGGACCACTGATTGCGGCCTTTGAGGAGGCATAATGGTGTGGAAACAGTGGAAAGCCCAAGGACACGGTCTCCGCGGCAAGGCAACATAATCACTGTCTGCTCTGTTCCTTCATTGATTCTACAGCCAATTTACTGCCGGTCCAGCCAAAGCCACGCAGGAATGTGTTCCATTTATGAAGTCCTCTTAAACCTCCCATGTAGACAGCTTCCCTTGCTAAGAGCGCCATCGCCCTCGACGTTACCTTTTCATGACCCATCTCATTTTAATCAAACACCAGCATGTATTCGGAGGAGCCGATGAGTCTCCCTTAACCCGTTATTGATCCCGGGTATACATTTCCTTGGCCTATTAGCTTGCTTTTCCAACCTTCCACTTACCACCGTGCCCGTTTCCTCTTTGTAACAACACCCCAACAACGATTCAGTCCAATAAATTGTTGCTTTCTTTAGTCTTTGGTTTATCTGCACTTTGACTGTGTTGACCATTGATCATCTTACTAGCTGTACCCACACACACACTCATGTACGCTGTGGAGTGTATGTGGTTGGTGGCAGCCACCAACCACACACACACACACACACACACACACACACACACACACACACACACAGTGCTTTCTGCGTTGACTTGTTGAATATTCGTATCAAAACCAGATACTTTGTTGTCCATTCGTTTATTAGCAGAAGCATTTTGGGATAGTGAGATAATTGTGTCGCTGCAGAGAATAGCGACAGTATCCTCATTCATATGCTAATTATGTGTGGGGGGGCACCTGCATCCAACAAAACAGAACAAACACAGAAGACAAAGCACATGCCTAATCTGACATTACACACACATTTTACTTTCTTTATGGATCCATTATTAAGCCAATGGGTCCAATTAGCTACTGCCCAACTTCTTATTCCCAGGAGAATATAGTACTTTATAGTTCAATACAGTACTCCTGAAGTGAAGTATTATTTCATTGCTGTTGTTGATCATTACCAAAGCTGAGAGACACAGCATCATCCCTGTCTCTCAATCTCCCTTCCCTTGGAGGCCACAGCAGAAGGTTCTAGAGACTCTTCAGCCAAGCCTGGAGTTCAACTAACAGGTCATCATGAACCAACCACATTCTGCGATCTATGCATGCCTCATTACAAGGTCACAGCCTGTGATGACGAAGACCATAATCACTACATAGGACATTGAGCTATTCTTGGTCAAAAAATGCTTTTCTTACCATCTGTTTCTAGCAACCATCTGGCAGTGAGGGAAGGATTTCAGGGTGTAGTGTTGCCTAGTGGCTACAGGGGCTACATTTACTGAACCGCAGGACTTGAACTTCGATTGGAGAGTTAATAATGGATCCTGTCCAAACGTTCAATTGTAGTAGGAGGCTATTGTTCATAAATGTTAATTTCCTCTTGTCCGAGGGCACTCTAACCTTACCTCTTTGACTACCACTTTCTATCCACAATGTGAAGCAAGGTGTGATGATTGGATATTGTACAACCCATGTTAGTATAATGAATTGAATGTGATTTGTACTTTCATATCACCACAGGCTACTGGCAGATCCTCCACCTCATAGAGAGGGTGAAGCCCTCCCTTACTCTTACAAAGAGTATGAACCTGGCCCACTGACCTTCTGCAGAGAAAACAGCAGAGTCAACCCTTAAGGTGCACACAATGCACATAATACATTTCCTCCAGTGGATGGGATGCTAAATATCGATTTTTAACCAACACTCCAGAAGAAATGTGTGAAGTCCCTGGTGATAAACGTCAGCATAGCATTTCCTTCCTTACTTTTTCTATGCCTATTATTGCTCCATCAATCTGTTCAAAGTCACCGTGACTCCACGGCGTTTGTAGACTACTCTCTCTAGGTAGAAACCATGATTTGTGACGTTGTTTTAACTGGAGGCATTGTATCTCAATTAAGTTCATTATCAAGTAATGTCAAGCTTATTTATAATAGTCCTCAACCATAGTTACAGTCTTACAGGGACGTTGGCAGCACTCACTAAGTGGTGGGGAATGAGTGACAGCCTCTTCCCCTCAGGGTCATGTCGGGTAACGACGACTCGCCCGTCCCAAACTGTATTAAACCCACCGAATGCCAAACCACCGAATGGGCTTAGTGTTTAGTTCTGGTAGGACACTCTAGTCATGTGCCACCTATCAGCTGACAGCCAAGTGGTCCAATCAAACGCACGTCCACTCATAGTCAATTTAACACACACACTCTCTGCAGAGTTAAGTGTGCTGAGCTAGATATAGCCTCCACCTGCTTAGGTTCTGCTTTCCTGTATGTTTGTATGTCCCGGCACTTAAAATAGTACATAGCATTGTGTAGCTTCTTCCTAGCTATCTTGCTGTTTACCGGCAAGGGGTCAAACTAGCAATTATGAGTGCTTGAAACTTGTTTTATTAACCTAGCAATTATGAGTGCTTGCTTAATGTAATGTAAATGTAAATGTCATCATGTGTTTGTCATATGAGATATTATTGAGACTATTGTATGTAACCTACCTAATGGGTTGAGATATCTGATGTACCCCATGGGGGGGATTGTATAGTGCTGTTGTCAAATGTTGGTATGCTGTGTCTGCACAGCTCTCATATGATAACCACATGATGACAATTGCATTTACAATGGCATTTGGCAGACGCTTTTGTACAAAGCAACTAACAATAAGTACATTTGTCAAAAGAGTGAAACAACAATATATCGCTGACAGTACAGTAACAAGTTTCAAGCACTCATAATTGCTAGGTTAATAAAACAAGTTTCAAGCACTCATAATTGCTTGGTTAACCCCTTGCTAGTAAACAGCAAGATAGCCAGGATAAGAAGCTACACAATGCTAAGTACTATTTTAAGTGCCGGGACATACAAACATACAGGAACATACAAGGTGCTACACAATGGTAAGTACTATTTTAAGTCCCGGGATGTACGAACAGGGATCCAAAAGGGGATGGGACTTGAACCCTGGTTGGGGTAAATGGGAAGTGGTGGTGGGGGGTAAGGGGGGAAGCTATGCAGAGTCCAGGTGAACTAGGTGAGTCTTGAGTCTCTTGCGGAAGCTGGTGAGCGACTCTGCTGCCCTGACATCGGCCGAGAGCTCATTCCACCACTGCGGTACCAAAACAGAGAAGAGTTGTGACTTGACGGAGTAACATATGCTTGGTGGTACCAGCCGTCCAGCTGAAATAGTTGAGCGTAGCGCTTGAGCTGGGGCGTGGGGTCTGACTAATGCTTGGATGTAGGTGGGGGCAGTTCCACTGACAGCCTTGTAGGCCAGTACCAATGTCTTGTATCTGCGAACGATTACAGGGTGCCAGTGGAGGTCACGGAAGAGGGGGGTCACATGGGAGAACTTTGGTAGGTTGAACATGAGGCGTGCTGCAGCGTTCTGGATATTGACATTGAGACCATCCTGATCTCTGAGTTCACATGTTTCTCTCTGCAAATCAGTCTGGCCTCCATTCTGTTGGAATCCTTTTCCAATCAGTGCTAGGGGGAGGGGCTTTCAGTTCATGATGCCTGCAGAATTACAATCAATGGGCAGCACCCAAGGAAAGTAGCAATCTACAGAGCATCCCAAATCTGACTTAATACAAATGTTAAAAAATTAACAGAAATCTGCAGGGAAGGGTTTTCTCAGATTAGAATACGTTTTTGCTTTACTTCCAACCGGATTCGGCAAGCCGGAAGAGAGCTCTGATTGGCTGGAGTTTTTTGAACAACGTAAGGCCCAGCTAAGGCCAGATACAACACTGGAAAATCGCAGAGAATAAATAGTGTGACAGCCATGTCAGCCAGCTGCTGCAGCCTTAACACCTAACTTGATTTTAAGTAGGAAAGACAAAGTCAATTCACAAAGTGAAAATCTCATTCAGTTGTTGTTCTGCCAACTTTTTTTTTCGTATTTATTTCACAAAGGATGAAATGTATCCGGAACACATTATGTCTACCTATTGCCAAGAACACAGGATTATTAAAACGTTTGCAGTCCTCCTTCTGAAGGGTTTCTATCTGAGCCCGGGGAGCGATGTTCTGCAATAGGAAAATGTCTGTCCCGTCTTTACACTTCATCTCTCTGTCTCATGAAAATCTCATGAAATAATCCTTTCATAATTCAGTATTCCTATTCCAGATAAAAAATGTGGAAAGACTGAAATTTGATTCAAAGTCAGACTGCATTCAGGTTGCATTCAGATAATGTAATACCTGGCGTGTATACCATCCATATTGGTACTCAGTTTAAATGATTCAAATTCATGGTGATGTCACACTGTCATTTGATTTAATCAGTCCAATGATTAATTTATTTAATGTCTCCATGTTATTTGATATTAACTCTGATTATATCTCTGATAAATTCTACTCTGGTGGTTTGGGATTTGCAATCCCAGATTCTTACATGTGCCATTTTATATGCACCTCTGTATTTGGTTATGTTATTAGACATGACATTTCAAAAGGTCACAACCTTTCCTTGTCCACTACGTGCGGCTGGAGGTCAATGAATCCATGTTCAAGCAGACTTCTTCTGGGGCAGACGTCAGGCTGAGCCTTGTTAGGGTCTATAGAGGTGGTGGGAGTGTGCTGCTGAGTGGGGTTCCAATTGATTCTGTTTCGGCTCCTTGTGATCCTTCCTGCCCGTCACTCCTCCCTCTCAGCTGGCCAGATAGATGCAGCTGGATGCCAAATGGTTTACTTAAAAAAAATGAAACTAAATAACCTCCGGCAAAATGCGTTGTGAACAGAAGACTGTGGACACAATCCTAGAGAACTGACATTCTGAAAAAGCGGAAAGCCAAGTTTTCAACTAAACCATTTGTTTCCCTAGTAGTGCCGCGTCACTCAAAAGGCTTTTATTTAAAAAAAAAAAGAAAATCTTTCTGCCACAGCATATGACAAGCCGAAATAGATGGCAAGCTTGTGACAGCCTTTAGGTTGGCATGAATCACTATTTGGCAGCTGGCGAGGAGAAGTGTAGCAAACTGGTTGTGGAAGAGAGGCTGAAGACTGAGAGCACTGAACCTCGATGCCCCCTTTTCATCCCCATACGTTCCCACACCAGGGGTGGGTTGGGGATTCATGAGGGACCAAGAAAAGTTAGTGTGTGTGTGTGTGTGTTTGTGTTTGTGTGTGTGTGTGAGAGATCATAGAGGCTAACCCAGCGCTGGGCTAAATGGAAGACAAATGGGAAGTGGGAGCAGGCGTGACGGGCTCTGAGGAGCCTGCTCTCTCTCCGCTCACCTGTCATCTATCACCTTCCCCACCACTCCCCCACCCAGCGCGGAGGCAGGCTGCAGGGTGTCAGGGACGAGGAGACAGGGGTCGTGGGTGGTGGGGCTGCAAGCTGTGAAGCCTGTGCTAACTAGAGATGTGGGGACAGGCCAAAATCTGCCACTCGGAACAAGGCCGTGTATTCAAGCCATTCTGGTCTCTTTGCTAGAGAGATGT